>RJWM01027941.1:0-26216 GCA_004363535.1 Dasyprocta punctata | reverse complement strand
AGACAAACCAGAATGAAGATTCTGCCCATTCTTGTCAGGCCTGAGACTGTCTATTTCAGCTGTCAACCCTCAGCTCCTTAGTGGAGACTGGGGAACCATCCAAAGCATAATGCATAAATGTGTTGCTTAATAATGGGTTAATACAACTGGTCATGGAAGAATGTATTTAGTCATAAAACTAGGATAAGATTGGCACAACTCATAAGGCTCTTGAGGTTCCCTGGGTGAAGGACCATGAGAGGATGGGAAAATAAAGAAGAGACAAACCCAGGGTCAGCTGAAGCCCCTACTCCCCTGATGGGAGGAAAGGAACTGCTCAACCAATGTAGCATGTTTGTTTATACACTAAGCAGGATGATGTCAATCTCAACCCCGCTGCCTAGCAGCTTGTTTGCCTGACTGGCCTGGGGCCCTTGCCTTCCGCAGCTGGAGCAGCTTGTCTAGGTGACTTGCTTTGGGCTTTCTGTGTTTTCAGGACTGGCCTTGCTTTAGCCGACACATATGATCAGTCTCCAGCTTCAGTGGCTCCCTACATAAGATACTGAACATATAGAACTATAATAAAAATGCAAACCTAAAAGTACACTCCACATTAGCTTTTTCTCACAAAAGGGACTAGACCAGAGGAAATTACTATTATGTAAACAAACTTATAACAAGTCTTGTGTTGCTTTATTTTCTTCTGTAAATGTCAGTGTTCCCTATTTTTTCTAATGTGTATGTATTTTGTCAATGGCCAAGTCATACACTGAAGTATTAAATATTTCCAAGGAAAAATTTTAGGGTTCCTTCCTTCATAGTGCGAGTGGTAAAGTATGACTCAGGAATCTTCTCCAACTTCCTAGTCAAAAAACAATCCTAAATAATGACTTAAATGTAAACATTATTCTCAGCAAGTTTATATACTTATGTGTTAATTAAAAAAGTAAATATATTAAATTCAGGAAAAACATGGAGTATCACAAAACAAAATGAAGTGTGGACTTCTAAGGGAAAAGACAAAACCTTATGTTCATTAAATCCTTGAAATTCTGTCCTTGAAATCTGGCCAATAAACCTCCCTTGGAAATCACTCCCCCAGGATGACCAAATGCTGCAAGATTCTGAACGCGTGTTATATGAGGTGCTCTGGAATTACCAGACTCAGAGGAACCACATACAGGGGTCTGTTTCCATTCACAGTTCCACCTGGGATTCTTTTCAGAGGAAACTTCCTGGGTGAAGCTGTCATCTGATTAAGACTTACACAAAACTTCTAGGGCAATACAGCTTCTCTCTGAATAAATAAATGAATGTAGAAAAACTTTAAAATGAAGTACCTCCAGAAAAAAATTATAGGTTATAGTAATTTTCAGCTCAACTACATGGTTTCCATATTTTATTTCTGAGAATATTTTGTGTTGAAAAATTTCTAAACACATAACTTTGGAAGACCATTTTTCCAGCAACTTTGATGAACAGTAAGTATCTTTTTGAAAACTAGAGGAAATTATACTACATGATAAGGTTTGCAAACACAAAACAAAACAAAAGGAATATAGAGATGGTTAAATCAAAGTAATCAAGCAATGTACATATTTGGAAAGTAGAACTTTTTGAAAAAAATTGATTTTCAATTTGCAGGAGAATTACTGAGAATTCATGGTAAGCCAGGGCTATTAAGAGGTTTCAAGTCAACCTGGACTACAAAATGAAAACATATCTAAAAAATGACCAAAAAAAAAGACTCATTCTTTTTTCCTCTCAGGTAGTATATTTTAATACAAATGTGACTTTAATACAAATGTGACTCACAAAAATTCCCAGAGATAAATTACATTAATAAGTTTAAGAATTTATTTATTTATTTATTAGGAACAAAAGAACAGAGAATAATAAACTAACAATGGATTTTAGCACAGCCAATTATAATATCTTTATTCCAGATTGCTAAAACAAGTTCTGATCAATAATACAGTACTGTAAGTCTGCTCTCTGGAGTCAAAATATCAATGTAGAATCAGTGTCAACATGTCACTGCTTTTTAACACAAGAAATCTCTGTGGCCTCATTTTGAAGTAAAGTGTGAATGCAAGAGTTCTTATGGCATAATATTTTTCTAAAAATTGAATGTGTTGATAATTGAAAGAGCTTAGAATAGTATCAGTTTCATGCCAAAAAAAGCATGTAATCCTTCAATGTATCAGGAGTAAATGTCACTTTTTACCCATATTAATGCATAACAATTCCATTTTTTTCACTCTTATTCACAGTAGTTTCATCAATTTGTACGTAAGCTAATCATGAAATATACTGGCTCATTCATAAAAGCTAAAATGTTTTAGGAGACCAGATAGTCTTTCAAATTGATTACTCAATACATAAGTGCAGTGGACACCATGTGCAGATGGAACTCGAGTAACGAGCCTGACTTCATCTTCCTGGGGCTGGCGGATTCTGAAGAGACGCAGCTGGTCCTCTTCCTGCTCTTCCTCCTCATCTACCTGGTCACGGTGCTGGGGAACACAGGGATGATACTGATCATTCACCTGGATCCCCAGCTTCACACCCCCATGTACTTTTTCCTCACTCACCTGTCATTTCTCGACCTCAGCTACTCAAGTGTCATCACCCCTAGGACCTTACAGAACTTAGTGTCTTCTGCCAAAAGCATCTCATTCCTGGGCTGCTTCACTCAGCTGTACTTTTTTGTAGTCTTTGCTGCTGCAGAATGCTTTCTTCTCTCCTCCATGGCCTATGATCGCTATGTGGCTATCTGCCGCCCTCTGCACTATCCAGTCATTATGTCCACAAGACTACGCAGTGCTCTGCTCACTGGCTCCTATGTTATTGGCTTTGTGGATTCCACTGTTTTTGTGGTTTGCATTAGCAGACTGCCTTTCGGCAGCTCGCATATCATCCATCATTTTTTCTGTGACTTGGTCCCAATTTTAGCCTTGTCTTGTAGTGACACTTACAAGGTTGAACTCATTATACTCTTTTGTGGTGGTTTCAATTTAGTATTGTCCCTTATCACCATATCTGGATCCTACGTCTCCATTCTCTGCACTATCCTGAAAATTAATTCTACTGCAGCAAAGAAAAAAGCCTTCTCTACCTGTGCCTCTCATCTCCTGGGAGTCACCATCTTTTACAGCACTATGATCTTTACTTATTTAAAACCAAAGGAGTCCTACTCCTTGGGAAAGGACCAGGTGGCTTCTGTGTTTTACACTATTGTGATCCCCATGCTGAATCCTCTCATCTACAGTCTCAGAAACAGAGAGGTGAAAAATGCTGTCCTTAGAGTCCTGCAAAAGAGAGGTGCTCCAGTCAGTTAAAATAACAGTGACGCTAGGCATTTACATTGTTCCACTTGTCTTTTTAATTTTCCTTCTGGCAAATTCTTTGGTCCCATTCTGAAATAAATTATATCTTCTTTCTTTTCCCCTCTCCAGCTGCCCTTTACTTAACGAATATGATCTTGCATATTTTAAAGCACAAATTCTAACAAATTCACATTGTACTTTGAAGCCATGAATTAAATGTTAAATCTAAAATCTAAAAAAACTTTTCCTGGATAATTGTGTGTAAAATGAGAAAAAAATTGCAATTTTAAAATCTATGTCAATACAATATTTCTACATATTCCAATTATAGAGAATTTTTTAAATGAATAATTGCTTCATTTTTCATATGTCATTCTGTTTATTGTGATTATCAGGAGCAAGGTTTGAGGCAGTGGTTTTTGAGTCAATATTACAGCATTTGCTTTCTTGATCAGGTACTTCTCCAGCATTCCACCTATACTAACTCACTGATATAATAATGTTCAGTATTCTCACCTGCATAGAGTTTAGCCATGATATAGAATGGATAGATGATAATTCCATGTCCTTGGATCATAAGATGGATATAAACTTTTAAGACAATAAAATAAATGCTGGCTGTTTTCACCAGAAGTTTCACATACCTATAATATTTTGATATATTGTGTACTTTTGTCTGAATAGTATTCCTTTGTGTTTTAAAAATCTCTTTCATTCAATTTAATTTAAAAGAAACATACAGATAAAAATATAAGACAGCAGTTTTCAATTCTGGATTCTGAATAAGGCAATATACTGAAGTAGAATTAAGCTGTATGAAGTGATATATAATAATGTAGAAGACAGTGTGGAAAATAATCTTTAGAGAAAAGAGAAACATTGTATCATAGTTGACAGTTTTATGCATGTTTTTCTAGATCAGTAGTAATGTCTATATGTCCATACATAGTTAGCACAGTTCCTGTCTTTCTTTATAATTTCTGCTGCATTCTTTATTCACTTTAAAGTCATATCTAATAATCTCTGTATAATAAAATCCTGTAATATTAGCATGTATTCAGCACATGAGCAAAATTTAAACTCTCGTGTTACAATACTTTGAACCTGAAATGTTGTGAATTTACCAATTTAAAGATTTGTGAGCAATACTAGATGTTATGTGTTTTCCCTTGGGCATGCTAAAGCCTCTCCTTTCTGTACATGGCAAGGGGCTACTTTGCCTTCCTCCCGATGTCTTCTGGTTTGTAGTGTTCTTTAAAGATAACTTAATGACTATCATTTTTGCCTCATCTGTTATACTTTTAAAAATAAAATTGCTGCAAATTATAGATGTGACAACAACTTTAGAATAGGTGGCAATCCTTCAGATTAGGTCAAAAAGAAGGATAAAATTCTCTATTTATTTAAAAAAATATTTTGCCTCCGCATTTATAGTATCAGTTTAAAATTTCTCTTCAGTATTTTGTGATTATTATATTATGTACATTTCCATTTTTCAAGTAAGCTATTTTATTTAAGCTTTTGTAACAATTATTGTACTGATTTTGTTACTCCACACATGTGATTTCAAATGCTATCTATGTTGTGAAATTTATTTTTTGTAAAATATATTTCATTATTTTCTGTGTCTAAAATGCAACACCATTTTTTCATGCATGAAGATTTATCAATGTATTAATGATGTAAGACTTTTCATTATTTTATTCAAATATTTTTAAATGTACTGTATTATTCAAATCTCCAGATCAATGACAAAAGTATGCTATTTTTATTGTATCAATATTACATCAAATCAATATTACTTCAAATCTATTATATCAATATTACTTCAAATCTATCTGCAATATCCACTTTTTGGAGAATCTATATTTGTAGATATTCCTGGTTTTATTTCTTTTTTGATTAGGGTTAGGAATTTAATAACTATTTATTCTTCAATAAACGGTTAGGGCTTTTCTTTCATCACATAAATGTTTCAGTAGTTTCTTGTATTTATGTGATCTACCCAATGTCCAATTTCCACTCTCTAGTGTTTTTATAATCATAGTTTTACCTTACACTCATTTATAATTTTTTTTATTTAGAATATGTATTCTATCATCTTTTTCTGGCAAATGCAACAATAGATTGTGTAACTTCGACAACATTTAAATTAAAGAGATTGTTTACTTTTAAATAAATTTAAGCTAACTTACTGTCTGTATGGCATTGGGCAGAAAGCATTTATATTATGTTATTACATAAAACAATGTTATCTATTCTACTGATCTACTAGGGGCATTCAGATTAAGCTGAGCAGCACACAGGCATTGGATCATCATGCATCCAGGACAAGGGCTGTGCATTTAAGGAATTTGGACCCATAGGAAAGATCTGCACACAGATTGTGTAGATACTTTGTTTACCTGCTACCCTCATTCCCAAAAGCAGAGAAGATTGAACTGTCAGGGTGCCCCAAAAAGGTGGAATACTTATCATGTGTGTATGTATGTATGTAGTTGTATTAGAATTAAAGTTATTGCTTTTGTTACTTATTTTGTTACCTTATCTTATTATAGACAGCTATATTAAGTAGAAATATTATAGGCAGTCAGGTGAAGATCTCTAGAGAGGAAGGGAAAAGGTGACACATCGCAACTGTGGCCAGAGACACATCTGTTACACACAAGGCCTCAAGTTAAAAATGAGATGACCAGGTCTCCATAATTCCTTGAAAGACAAAAACTAGGCCAGTTGGAACTTAGACAGACATTGGTCACCTGGGTGGGTGACCAAGACCCCTGGACCCTTCATTTCCTGCAGAAATATCTTTGTTCTTTCCACACACGCTTGCTACATGACTTATTTTCCATTGGGTCACTATTATGTAAGCAACTATGCTGGTATACTCATTGGCTAATCATACCTGTAACCCATGTTGTACCCACAGGAGTACTGCTCTATAAGCTTTCACTGTAGAGTGGGATCCCTGGGTTACACATTTGAGACCCTTTCTATTTGTCCAACAGGAACTTTCTACCCTCTCAATAAGTATCTTCCTACTCTCAATCTCTGGTTCTCTAGAATTCTTTATTCAATTTTTAGACAATAAGATCTCGATATTTTAGATATCTACAGGTTGGGAGTTACAATATTCCCTGGTATCACATTTAGAGGTTCTAATATCTCCCTTGTAACACTTTCATAGTGTTTGTCAAGGTGGTCTCATATGGTTTCCTAAATGTTGTGTCTGGGATGTGCATTGCAGCTTTACTGTACTGAGCAGCTCGATGGGATTTTAAATGCAGTCACTAGGAACTAAGGGAACCAAGTTTAAAAGGAAAAGCAAAAATACTTTATCTGTAAGAAAGCAAGGGACAAAAGACTACTCTGTGAGATGTGACTGGGGGATTCAGAAAGGCTAATACCTAAAGACCTTTGTCTTCAGCTTCCTTTAATGAATGATAGAGACTGTGTCTCCCACGTTCATACCTGGAACTTGTCACAACCTGATTGGTTCCCTCGACTTCACTGATGGATCCCAGGCTCTAACACCCTAACCTGGCTTTCTGTTTTCTAAGTGCACAATCCTAGTAGAGCCTGCTTGTCCTTATTGGGTCCTTGTCTCTGGAATTTACAGACTGGTTAGGAGGAAATTTCCATAGAAGTTGGAGTCAGTGATTAAGCATCTTGTGCAGTAATATATTGACCCTAGAGTGATAAAAAACATAGATATGTACTAAATAAGAGGTATGTGGGCCTCTCCCCCTTTCACTTCACTGCATTTTACCGCAGGAGGGGAGGTGTGGCTATCCTATCTGTGGCACCTGCCTGGCTGGCTCAGTGCTCTGGGTTTCAGCCCTTCCTTGTCTTGTTAATTGTTCCCTCCAGTAAATCTTTAATTCTTTCTAGTCAGGATTAGCCAGGAATCCTAATGATGTCTTTCTGTTTCTACAAACCCTTTTTCCCTACATAACATTCTGTCAGAATCATGCATATGCTAGTTTTAACACTGGATTCAATTTCTCTCTATCTTTCCCATTTTCCATTTATATTCTCTTCCCTATTTTTTATTACTTCTCATACCTTCTAAAATATCCACTCCTTCCTTTTTTGTCATACATAAATATTCTCAGTAAAACCTATTTTGTCCCTAGCCTGTCCCATCTTATTATATTCTCTTTCTATTCCAGGTTATTGAAACACTTGGAGAATCTTTCAATGAAATGTTTAATTACACATTGATATATGACTTGTTATTCAGATATTGACATCATTGCTGGCCTTCTGTCCTCAAAAACAGTACTAAGAGTTCAAGCTGGTGTCAAAGTTGATTTCCATGAGGTCATGTGTCTGGTTTCATGCTGAGACACCCACAATCAAAGACACATCACAAGGACTAAGTCACTTACTCAAAAGATCACCACACAATAAGTCTTCTACTCTTCATTCCCAGTGATTTTCAAATTTTGAAACACAAGTGTGCACACACACACACACACACACAAAGAAGTGTCAGAAACCATGAAAACAGTATGTTTCCCACATTTCATAACTCCTTCCAAAAGTTGAACCCACTGATATTGCAGGAGAAGAAATTTCTAAGAATTTTAAAAAGTGGCACTAAAAATGATCAATTATACCAAACGATGCAAATAACAAGCTGAGTTGATCAAGTACTTAAATATTTAATGAGATCAACAATGATACAATAGAGAACAGAATGAATAAAGAAACAAATCATGGTACAATATATGATAGAATGCTTCAGTAAAAACCGGGATTCTGGAAAAGAGCTATGAAATCCTAGAAAACAATGCTCAGATAATCAATGGAAAAATTCAGTTGAAAGTCTCAAAAACAGTTCAGATGAATCACAAGGAAGAATATCAGAATTAAATGGCAAACTGGATGTGTTGGACCAGTGATATAGACAATAAAGAATGAGGAGTAATGAGAAGATTAATTAAGAGCTCTCTGAAAATCTAAAAGAGCAAAGTGAATATTCAAAGAGGATAATAAACTACTGGACAATGGTATAAAAATGTATTCACTAGAACTAGAAGAGAAAATTCACCTTATCTAGGGAACAGAGGCAACTAAACATAACAACAACAGCAAAAAAACCTCATAGCATACCATAGTCAACTTGCCAAGAAATTTAGACATAGAATATTAAACCTAGGTGCAATGGAATGCTAAATCACTTGTAATTATTAACTTAAAGGGAGAAAGTAAGATTTTTCAAATGCAAATCTAAAAGCCAGGTTGCTTTGAACTGATGTGCTTTAAACCCTGAAAAAAATAATTTAAAACTTTCTTTACTATAACTCATCAAATTGAAGCAGAAACAAAGAAATTCAAAGAAAACTCTAAAGAAACACAAAATGAGTAAGTATTGCAAAAATTCTTACAGAAATCTTCAAAACAGATCATGAGGGGAGTCACAATCATGAGATCAAGGGAATAGCTAAAAGAAAAACAAAACCCAAACATGAAAAACACTAAAAAAATAAATTAATGCAGGACATTTAATAATATTTAATGAAACTGTCATAATTCTTCATTAAGTGATACAAAATGACTGACTAGATCAAAGAACAGCACCCTAATATATGCTACCTGAGATACACAAATATTAGTACAAATAAAATTAATGTTAGTAAGGATGAGAGAGAAACATACACTCTGGCCTTTTTGTTGGGAGAGTAAACCAGTGCAATCAGTATAGAAATAGGTATGGAGAATCTCAACAAAACTAAAAAGAGAAACGCCATTTGAACCAGCTTTAAGAAAATGTCAAATGAATGGTACAGGACATCATAATATTAACAAAATAAGCAATTCTCAGAACGTTATATATCACATTTCTGTTTTATATTAGCACTTTAAAATTATACAGTAAAAGAAAACAGGAAACTAGAAAATCAATTTGCTGAACTGATGTTATGGTTATGGTCCTGTGGCCCTGCCAAGTCTCATGTAATCATGACACAGATGTGGCTGAGTCTGGTGTTAGTGATTGATTTGTTGTCTTGCACCAGGATTGGTGATGTGTGTGCTGCACCCACTCAGGAGTGGAGCCAACATACAGTGTAAAGGCAAGAAGGCGTGTTTTCCTACTCTTGTGGGATCGCCTTGCTGTTTGGTGGCTGCCATGAATGGTTGCCCACCATGTTGCCCTGCCTTGCAGCCAGCTGAATATGGACCAAAACCTCCAAGAACTGTAAGAAATAAACCTTTCCTTCCCTAATTTTGGGAGTCAGGCATTCTGTCTCAGCAATGAGTGAAAAGTAACCAAGGCAATTGAGGAAGTGAATCTAGAAATGAGGGAGGTAAATAGGATAGAGGAAGATTCACTATGTAGAGTTTGACGAGACTCAGTATGAAAATGTATGTCATAAAATTTTAGGTAAGGGAGGGCTGGAAACTAGCAGACAAGAGGCAGCACTCACAGAACACTACAGTTTATTTTTAAAAAGTCAATTTATGTTCATATGCAAAATAATTACAGCAGTTTTGGGGGAGTCAGTATATATCTTGCACCTTGGTTTTTTTAATTTCTCTTATTCTCTACACCCTCTTGTCTCTCCCCTTCCTCATCAACAGCACTCTACCTCCATGTTTCTTCCCTTCCTTCATTTTAATTTTTTAACTATCTACATTTGTTTTCTCATATAAGATAAATCATTCTATTTGGTTATTTGTCCAAATCAACAGATACCTAGCACCATGTGCATATAGAAGAACCATAGGAAATTACTCTGTTGCAACTTAAGTGAACAAAGAACTAGGGAGAATCCAGGCCCATTGGTATTTAGAAGCTAAATGACATGATTAATCCACATGGCATTGAGTTAATCGTTGCTCTCTGAGGGAGGGGAACTTCTCTGCAGGCAGGAAGAGAAAGCCTGCAGCACACTCCTAGGAGTGTTCACCTGGATTCCTAATAGACACAGCCTGAGCAGAAAAGAAAACTGAACTCAACCAGGTGAAGGTAACAATAGTGGTAATTTCCTGTCTTTCCTTCTTGTCTGGGACAGTGTTGAGTCAGAAACCATCTTAGAAATCCCCACTTTTTCTCCCTTGGTATAAAGAGCAGGAAAAGTACAGTGGAAAAGACCCTGAGTACCTCAGCCCCTCTCCTTTGCTCAAAGTCATCCAGAGTAAACAAGGCAGAACATAAACATTGGGCATCCAACCCTCTAAGCGCAAGGCTGGGAATTTAGGCAGTTGGGCCATGGTCAGGCCCTGCACACGGATTACATAGATATAAAGATCCTTTCCCTGTCCTCATGGCAGTCCAGGAAGGATTATATTTGTAATCCCAAGGTGAAGTTATTGGAATTCTAGTGAGTTAACTCCAATCTACCACTTCCAGGGTAACTCAAGGCTAGAATAAAGACACTAAGATATAGATATAGATATAGATATAGATATAGATATAGATATAGATATAGATAATTATGGGGATCCAAGGGGTCCTAAATCCAGCCAAGATAGTGTTCACCAGAACAAAGGTCACACCCAGAGCCCAGCCTAGGTTTTATTAATTCTCCATGAGGGGAGTGGCACCGGGATAAGTAACAGTGAGAGTGGCGGGAAATAGGTAACTGCTTCACTACTTGAGCTGGGCTAGGTAGGAGGCCTGAGATCACTTCTGTGATAAACAGAGGGCAAGAAATGCAGAGAGGGTAATCTGCATAACACAATTGAGGTAGTATCTGATAATTTGGGGTCAGTGCTTCAGCTCTGACATACAATCCTTTTTGCCCTGGAAAGTCATAGCCTCTTTTTTGAGACTTGGTTCCAGCCAACAGCATGAAGCATAGCTCTCTATCCCACCTGGCTCAACCAGGAATTTGGTGAGTCACTGGGTGAGATAGCACTGACCTGTCACTTTGCTTCCAAGATTACACATCAGCTCTTCAGCCAGCACAATTTACATTCCTTAAAGCCAATTGAAGAGACAAAGAAATAGCCTAACCAGCTCTGTACATATCAATACATGGAGATAGGCCCAAGTCTATCCAAAAGGGAGATACTTGCTCTCCTTTGCAAGGAGAGGAGTCTGGGTGGTTCCTCACACATAGACATTGTGTTTTCCCATCACCCTCCTTCTCAAAAACAGAGAAGACTGAGAAGCAAGTGCGGTCCATCTCACCCCTGAGAGTGGACTGATGCCACTATGGAGGGCAGAGCTTAGCCTCCAGACTGCCCAGAAAGGCTTCTTCTATTGGACAGACCGTGAGAATAGCACAGGAAAATAGGATGGAAGGGTGATTTTCATGTTCCTTTCACTAGGCATCATGCAACAATAGACACCAACGTGGCTGCAACTTGACTCTCAGCAAGGTGCCCCTCCACCACTCCTGTGACTTCAGAAGCTAGTGCTGTGTTTTGAAGAGGGCAGGGGCATGTTGACTGGACTAAAATCAGAGAGGAAGAGACCTGGACCCACTGGTAACATTCCAGGTCCCCAGAGGTGGCCTAGATATTTCACTCATTTCAGCACTGCCTCCTTGCTGGGTCACAGCCATGAAACCAGAGGCTCTTTGGAGCCCTGTGCCAATCACAGGCCTGCAGCTGCCATGAAAGCAGCATCCCACCATTTCTTGGGTTACTGTAGCAGGGCTCCCTCTAGTGTACTGGAGCCCCTGTGCTATAGCACAGGTCCCAATAAAATACAGACTTACTTTGGTATTCCTGTAACTTGCTCATGATTTATTTACTGGTAATAAAAGTTCAAACAGCTTGTAAATCTGCTCAGGACTGGTGTTCATGAGCAGCATGGATGAAGTGGTGGATTCATCAGAAAGAGCAGTGAGCACTAGGGGAGGTCAGCACTGGGGTGCTCAAGAGAGCAGCAGCTCCAAACAGCAGCAGCAATGCCCGGCACCCAGCACGGCTCACACACGATGTCTGGCCCCAGCCCACCCTGGAAGCCCACGACTGGCAGAGCAGAGAGCAGCTCTTGGTAGCATCACCCTGTCCCCTGTCGTGTCCAGCAGCAGCTGGCACCAGAAGGAGGACTATCGGGGACCTGGCCTAGATCTCCAATCTCAGGAATGAGTGCACAGTGAAGGTTAAAATAAATAAGATAAACAGTATGATTTTAAGGCTCCAGGAGGATCAAAACCCTTCTTCAGTGTTCAAGACTCTGAGGGCTAAGACAAGATCTGTCTCTGGGCAGCCTGTATTTATTTTTTCAATTAAGGAAGAGATTACAGTGGAAAACACAGCAAACTCAGCAGGATCTTGGGAGTGGATCAAAGACTTTTTCTAAGTAACAGACTATGTTAATTGTGGAGAGTATCTCAACCTTGCATATAATCCTGAGATGACTCATGTTAAGAAGAGTCAATGGGAAGTCTAAGATGGGTGGTACCAATAATCCTAATCCTTTCTTTCATCCCACAGGAAAATATGTAAAACCAGACACTGTCAATTTGTGGTCCCCAACAGAGGACAACGCAGCTAAATTCAGCACCCAGTGTGGTGGCCCTGAGTTGTTCAGCACATTCCTGTCATGGAGAGTGGTGGCCAACAGCAGCACTGACCAGCAGTTATTGGGTCAAATATGTCATGCAGCTTTACCTGGTGTCATCCTGTGACATCAGAACTGTAAGCAGAGGGCCATTTTGCCAGTTCAGAGTTTCCATGTTAATTTAACCAAAAGAACACTAGTGTCATTGACAAAACTGTCAGACCCCCATTCCAACATCACCAAAGAATGCTACTATGACTTTGCATGCCTTGTTGCTATTAATCAGCCTTTATACACCACCATCTGGACAGGTCTTTCCTCTGATGGTCTCCATCTGAGACAGCACCTCCTGTGGCCTGGAGGACTCCTCCTTACAGTGTTTACTTAATAGACAGGTTTTTATTGAAGTTGACCTTGACCACACTGTTTCTCATTGCTTCCTCCTGCTTCAAATAATGAATCCCCACTCACTGTGTTGTTTTCCATTGTATTTCTTCATTTATGGAGACTTTTATGAATTCATTTGTATTATATTCCTTGGTTTTTTTACTTTTCTTTTGCTTTGATGGTTATTTGTAATGTACAAATGTTATTGTTGTTACATACAGACATCCACATCTACATCTGAATCATTTCCAGATTTTTTGAGTTATTTACATAACTTGATTACAAGTGTTCCAAAAATTCCTATAAGTTAGCTTAGTTTAAATAAAGACCTATTTTCTGATAAAATGAAATAGAATATAAAATTAATATTGCAAAAACAAGAAGCAATTGTTAATACTTTTAAAATAAAAAGTGATTTTATTATATCATTATACTAAAATTACCTATAAAATATACAGGAAAAGTAATAATCCAAAGCAATACCTTTGAGTGCAAAATAAAGTGACCCTCCCATGGCAAATGCAAATGTTACATTTCAGCGTGATTAAGCAGATAAAAAGTAAGACAAGCAGCTCCTACTACTGACTGTTTGAGAGAAAAGTAAAATAAGCCTGATAAAGTTTGGAAAACAAAATAATAAAAGATAGCAAATAAAGTATGACAACATTAAAAAATAATATTTATCAGAAAATGAAGCATACCAATCTAGTCATCCTAAAGAAATGACAAAGATGCAAATTGTTGCATATGGTACTACTCAGAACTGATTGCTACCCATGTTCATGAATCAAAATACCAAACTTTAATTCATAAGGTTGTACAAATATGACATCATTGGAAAATAAAATAAAATAAAAAAGATTCCATTATTTAATGAACCAGAGAAGAAAGAAGAAACATATATATAGTAGGAAGAGTAGAGAGTGTGGGCAGGAATACAGAAGGTGGAGCTGAACAAAGTGATGATTTAAAATGTAATGATGCTTTCCCACTTGTAAAACATTTATCTCCATATTTCTTACTAAAAATTATAAATTTAAAGGAAATGTGATGACCAAGGAAAAAGTTAAAGTACATCATGATTTAAGCTAAAAAGGATATGGACTGGAGGGGTAGCTCAGTGGTAGAGTACTAGCCTTGCATGCATAAGGCCCTGGGTTCCATCCGCAGGACCACCAAAACAAAACAAAACAGAAAAAAAAAAAAAAACTGAAAGGGATAATACATCCCTGGTTTCACTTTGGTTGATGTTCTCAAATAGTTGCTATGAGAATTTCTCTGTAATCACAAATAACTCAACACAAGGTCCAAATGTGTTTCAACAATAGAATAGCTTTCCTTAGAAAACCTACTTAATGAAATGTTCCAATCGCACACCTACTGAGGTGATGTTGGCATAGAAGTTTACATTTAGCCTTTCATTTGGATTAAACCTCAACATTATGTGGTAGCCACATAGTGTAGCTTCCTGGTTTCTAAGTCTCCAAATTGCCTGTGTTAGTATAATTCAAAATACCATAAATAGCCTTTTACTTGAACAAGTCCATCAGCAATATAACACATGACAGAAATATTCTTTTATCCACCACAACATACTGTCTTCTGAAATTTTCAGATGTGAGCAAATTCTCCTAGAAGATTCTAATACATATTTGTTTCAGAATTAATGCAAAATTCACAATCTGTTCTTCTCAGATTCAAGCTGTGCATATTTTTATTCACTCTTTGATTCTTCATCTAGGTTAAATAATGCCAAAAAAATTTCAGCTTTTCTATTATGTTTTAATGTCTTCTTATTCTTTAAAGACATTTGAGTTGATTGTGCAGAAAGGTAAATGTTTATCTACTGAATTCATTTCACAAATTCGTGGTAGATTTAGGGCTGACTGTGTCTTTCTGCTCATCTATTTTATTTACAACATAAAAATATAATTAAGCACACTAAAATAGTAAAAGGCATTACAAACATGGAATCTAAAATGTAGCCAGTGACACAGACAAATGAGAATGAAGATTCTGCCTTATTTTAGTTATGCCTTACAATATTCATTTATCCACTGGGAACACTCAGTTTGCTTAGTGAAAGATGGAATACCACAGAATACGGAATACATGAAAGTGTTGGCTAATAAAATTTTAACCTACCATAGTCATGAGAGATTCTGGTATCACAGATACTGAATTACAATATTTACTACACAGTATTACAATAATTAAGCAAATCTAGAATCATGCATCCAAATGAGCTGTATAGGCACAAAGGCAAATGCTTTGAGAGAAATTATTATGAAAACACAATATTAGTGAGTGTTGAATTGTTTCATGCTTTCCTTTGAATTTCATAATTTTCTTTTTTTTTTTCTAGTAACTATGACTTACCTCTCTGGTCAAGTCATATTGATATAGGATATGATCTCGGTGGGAGACCTCCAAATGATATAGGATAATTATCTTGGTGTAAGACCTCCAAATGATATAGGAAAACGATCTCAGACCTCCAAATGATATAAGGGAATGAAACTTCCAACCTACTGTATGTCCAGCACGAGTTCGTGTTCTCTAAATTCAAAGAATGAATTTTAGGAACAACGGAGGGTAAGAGCAGAATATATTTATTGAGAGAAAGAAAGCTTCTGTCTGAGGGACAGAAGGGGGCCCGAGTGGGTTGCCAAAGACTCTGTCTTTTCTAGTGACTTTTATAGAGTAAAACCATGATGGAGAAAACTGGGAACTTGAAAGGCAGATGGGCTTGAGGTGGGACAGAACTGTGGTCAGCCAATAAGATTAACTGTTTAGGTAAAATTGACCAAATCAAGGACAAATGGGGAAGTGAGTCATGTAGTAAGTGAGCATTCTTATTGATTAGGGCATTGGAATGGTAATTCCTGGCTTCTTGAGATGATCCACCCCAATCTCTAATGCCTATACTTAGGGTGTGGTTGTATTTGTTTTGCCTTCTGTCTTGAGATCTGGTCCACAGCAAGAGGTGTGTATCTCTTCCAAGGTCACAAGATATCTGGTCCTCTGCACTGGTTCCTTTGAGGGCCTAGCTGTGTCTGACTGCCTATAATATTTCCGTCTAACTCAGTTGCCTGTAACATTCCCACCTCTGAAGAAGTAACCCAAACTGCCGTGAGGGGCAATGGGCAATGACCGATCTGGCTTCTTCAGGCTGAAAGTGGTAGTTGTTGAATGGCAGTCAGGAATACTCTGCAGAGGTTCTAGCTAATGACCCTCAGTAGATAGCAGGCACATTCATCTTGGTAGGTGTACAGCTTTAAGTCTGAAGGAGACAAAACCAAAAGAAATAAATATGTATGGACCAAATAATAGAATCAATAGGATTATTATGAGTACAGTTAACAAAGATTTCCACCAAAAGGAGCTAGTAATGGCTTTCCATAAAGGAGGAAAAAGATAAGGTCCAGGCAATTTTAGTCTGACCTGTTGCTCTTGAGCAGTTATTGAGATATTTGCAGAAGGATCAGGAATATACACGTGGTATTCAATTTTTTTACAATTGCATAAATACCTCCAGTGCTGTTAGGATGTCTCATGTTATCTGATTTTGGAGGATGGCCTGTTTAATCAAAGTTTGTATACAAAGGCATACATAATCAAAGCATGAGCAGTAGGGCTGACAGTTAAGTTTAGAAGCTGTTTCTAATAGCAATTGTAACCCATTGGCACTTAGGTTCCTCTATTGATGGAGTCTGACACTTTGTCATAAATCCCTCTAGCTTTAATTATAATTATTTCTAAATTTTGATAATGTAGGAGAACTAGATTAATACATTATTTTGACAAATGAAACTCCTAAGTTTTTATATATATAAACAACAATATGTACTGTATTTGTAAAAACCAGTAAAATTCCTCCAGGGTTGGAATCAGGCTTTTAGGCATAACTAAAATGAATGAATGAGGAGAAAGTTATCCCAGTTACAGTCTAAGCAACCTATATTTTGGTGACTGTATTGATGTACAGTGCCTGGAAGGAAGAGCAGAGTTGAGAAGGACAAAGAGACATGTGCCAATGTCCAGCAATCAGCTGGTTGATTTTTACCTCTTGTCATGATTACTCAGGGCTCCCCTGTGTAGATGACAGGCAGAGATGACGGTTTGGCCAGAGGGAGGAGATGAGTGCCCCCAGGTCTTTTTAGTCCTACTGGACCAACTGATAGGATGGGTCTGAACTCTGGGGCCCTGGCCTCAGAGGGCAGTCCAGCCTCCAGTGGTCACCTTTACAGCTAGGGCATGGCTTGGGGCCTCTTATGGCAGTTCCTCTTAAAGTGGCCTGGCTTATAGCAGTGATAGCAGGAAGGTGTTGTCATTGAACTCTTCTTTGAACCCCAAGAATCAGATTTAAAGTCTGTGTTTTTAAGGTCACAACAAAGGGCAGCTACTTTTGGTCTCTTTGTTTTCTCTCTTTGACTTTCTCCCAGTCCTGATTATAGAATACTAAGGAGGCAGTTTTTACTAAAGAATCAAGTGAACTATCTGGAGCAAAGGCTTTCTTTAGTAACTTTTCTAATATCTGGAGTTGACTGGGTGACAAACATGTCTTTAAGCAAAATCTGTCCCTCTTTTGAATCAGGATCTATGGACATATGTTTTATTAGCACCTCTAATAAATGATCTAAGAAATCAGAGGGGTCTTTTTTCTTGAAAAAATAGCTGACCATTTAGAATAACTAGAAGGCTTGATTTTTGTCCTTTTTAGACCTTTAAGAATACATGTTTGAAAATGTTTCCTATTCTAATCATCCACTTGGTTGTTAGGACAGTAGGGGTCTTGGGTGGGAATTGCTTGTGCCCCATTAAGAATTGGTAGTTCCTCTGGCTGCCTATCTTCTGGCCTTTTAAAATTAACAATATGATACTCATTTCCAAATGCAATAGCAGCTTGTAATGCTGCTTGTCTCTCACTAGAAGTCAATGTCTGATTTAAAAGTAACATTACATCTTTCCAATCTAACTCATAGATCTGTGTAAGTCCTCTGAGGACTTCAATGTACTTATCAGGGTCATCTGAAAATTTTCTGAGATCTAGTTTAAACTGTTTTAAGTCCCTGAGAGAAAAAGGCACGTGAATTTTGGAAGACCCAAATTGTCCAGGTACTTCCTGTAAAGGATATAGCCCTTGAGGAGCTTGCATAAACTCAGCTGAGGATGAGTATGTTCCTGTAGAGGTCTGAATTACAGCTGGTCTAGAAGCCTTGTCCTTAGGACTTAAAGGGCAAGTAGGGGGAAACTTAGGTTCAGTAATAGTGGGTGTAGATTTGATTAAGGCTGTTTTGTTCCCAGGTTCCAAAGGTTTGTGGGGAGCGATCTCAGGCTCCAGGGTAGTAAATGCCTTAAGGGCCTGAGGTGTTAAGTTTTCCTGTAGCTCACACTTACATTTAGAATATAAATAAGGAGTATTCCTCAATGCAAAGAAAGTCTGAACATTAGATAATTCTGACCATTTTCCCTCCTTTTTACAGTATGCCTCTAGTTGTAAAAGAATATCATAGTTAATACTTTCCTCTACATTCCATTTTGACTCTAGGGCTATGCAGGCTATGTACACGTGCAGAGAAATATCAAAAGGCTATTTTTCAACATAGTGCTTAAGAATGCACTCCAAAGGAGTAAGGGGCTTCGGCATTGAGTTGCCCATGTCTGTAATGTAAAAAGCAACATGTAAGGTTATCAAACCTTTTTGTACCGGGAATCAAACTCAGGAAACTCCACCAAGCTATTGAGTTAGTGGCATGGTTTGTACCGGGAATAAACGGGAATTGAACTCAGGAAACTCTAGTGAGCTGTCTCTAGTGCTAGAGACATCGACTTCGAGCTACCAACTGTATGCAAAAAGGAGATACAGGCATCCCTTGTATTCCTATTTGATAAAGAACCTCAAGGCGTCCCTTGGGTTGATCCAGCTCCAGGGCAGGTGGATGCCACTGGAGAGTGAAAGATAAATTTGACCAGCCCATCCACCCTCAAACTAGCGGACAATTTTATCTTCCCCAGTAGCTTGTGAACTTGTTTCTATGACATTTTTAAGTTATTGTAACAGGAATGTTTAAAGAAGGGAGCATAACTTTGTAATAGACTACTGCTTTTGTTCATCAAGAGGGCATATGCAAGAAAAAGGTGAGTTGGTAATTAGAGGGTTTTTTGGTTGTAAAGTAACTCACCTCTAGTGATAGGTAGAACAATTGACTGAGAGAAGTTTTGCTCCATGCACTAGGGCAAAGGAGTCTCCAGACATTTGTCTCCCGTTTACTTATCTAGGTAAACTTTCCTAGTAACACAATAAGGTTATACTTTATTTAAATTTCTGTACTTTTGAAGCTCACAGGTTAAACTGACTATCATTTAACAATAACATTTTATGTTACCAAAGGCATGTCAGTCTTCCAGGCACACAAAAAGGCTATTTACTCTTAATTAACATATGTAAGGCACAGATGTAAATCCTTTCCCTACTAGCTGCTGGGGAATGTAAACAATTGTTGCAAGCTACCTCACTTTAACTTCTGAAGGGAGGGATAATCTATGTAATCTAAAAATACCTTGAGAGTCTTAGTGAAAGAACCTAGAAAGTCTTAGTAAGAGTACCTAGTCTACTAGCAGAGAAATAAGGATGATAGATAAGTGGAGATTTTCTGTGGTTGGGGAGTCAGCGCCCACTAAGGAAACCTTGGGTGTCTTGGCCATGACCCCTCAGTTCTCAGTTTGCATTGGCCCATGCAACCAGAGACCAGTCTCCAGAAAAGAATTCAGCTGTCAGTCTAGTCAACATTCCATTGACTCCATTGGCCACTGGCTTCAATGGGGACTCACCATACAGTTGCTGGGGAAACCTATCCTCTGCTTTGAAGATTGGCAGCTGCTGTAAGAGATTAATTAGCTGGCAGAGTACCCACCATTTGTCAAGTTCTATAAGGGATAGTTAAAAGACTGAGCAAGATCATTACGTAGTGCTCCATAAATTTACAACAAAGGTTTTAAAGTCCACAACTTGAAAAGTTGGAAACCTCCTTAGTCTAAAATATTTAGGTCCCGTAAGTGTACTGCTTTTGGGAATAGCTCCTTCCAGTGTTACACCTGGGAGGCCATTCTTCCCACTGTGCCTCAGGTTCAACCTCCAGAAGAGATCGTGGCCCAGAACATGAAGCCGGGACATGGCTTTTATGTGTGTTCTCCTGGACAGGCACAATTCTGATGTCTCATCTGACCCAGAGACAGGGTATGTGTACTTTATCTAAGATGACTTCCCTGTCTTCGGCATTAGCAAATGTTCATTTTCTATGGGCTTAACTTAGGGGCAAAAGGTTGGAATAGTCTATAGAGTTCTTTCTGATCTTACATGCCTCTATAAGGAAAGCACAAAGTGGGGAAATGAGTAGGAGTAAAGCCAAAGAAAGGAAACTGAAGCAGAACAGGCCTGACATTTCCTCTAGAGTGTAGAGGAGGATCAGAGCCAGTCTGTCTCAGTGAAAACTGTCCTCCAAGTCTTGAGACCAGCCACTGGTCTAGCACCATTTAAATGGTGGAAAGAGTCCTGGTTTTTCATTGTAGGCTTGTATATTTTTAAAGTCTGAGCTAAATTTTATTTTAAAAGACGCATTTCACAGAAGTTAAAAGTCTGCTAGGAGTGTTCTAATATTATCTCTAGCATTATCTAAATACAGTCAAGCAAGGAGTATCAGTAAATTTAGCAACAAATTTAAATGCAACATGTATAAGTACAAAATAATAAAAATATCCCATTAAAGAAATATCATAACCTTATAACTCTGTCACATTTTAACTTAGATTTACCATTATTTTAACAAAACTGTATAAGAGACAAAGCAATTAAAAACAATGGGCAAAAACAAATCACAAGCAACTGCTACAAGTAACTGACAAAGACAATGCAAAATTTGAAGCATAAAAGTTGTTACCTAAATGAGTCCCAGTCCAGAGTCTATGAAATAAAAGCAAACTCTTATCTCCATCCCAATGATCTCAGTGGAACCTCCAAAGGATATAGGAAAATGATCTCGGTGGAACCTCCAAATGATATAGGAAAACAATCTTGGTGGGAGACCGCCAAATGATATAGGATATGAAACTCCCAACCTACTATATGTCCAGCATGAGTTTGTGTTCTCTAAAATCGATGAATGAATTTTAGGAACAATGGAAGGTAAGAGCAGAATATATTTACTGAGAGAAAGAAAGCTTCTGTCTGAGGGACAGAAGGGGGCCTGAGTGGGTTGCCAGAGACTCTGTCTTTTCTAGTGACTTTTATAGAATAAAACTATGATGGGGAAAACTGGCAACACACAAGGCAGATGGGCTTGAGGTGGGACAGAACTGTGGTCAGCCAATAAGATTAACTGTTTAGGTAAGATTGACCAAATCAAGGACAAATGGGGAAGCAAGTCGCGTAGTAAGTGCATTCTTATGGATTAGGGGGTTGGGATGGTAATTCCTGTCTACTCAAGGTGATCCACCCTTAATCCCTAATGTTTATACTTAGGGTGTGGTTGCATTTGTTTTGCCTTTTGTCTTGAGATCTGGCCCACAGCAAGAGGTGTGTATCTCTTCCAAGGTCACAAGATATCTGGTCCTCTGTGCCACCTCCTTTGAGAGCCTAGCCCTGTCTGACTGCCTATCATATTTCTGTCTAACTCAGTTACCTGTAACAGAAGGGTGTTGTTTCCTTAGCAGCTGCAGGCCTGTGATTGGCACAGGGCTCCAAAATAGCCTCCGGTGTCATGGCTGTGACCCAGTGAGGAGGTTGAGCTGAAGCCAGTGAAATTCCTGGAAGGCTGCCTCTGGGGACCAGGAATGTTAACAGTGGGTCTAGGTCTCTTCTTCTCTGAGCTTCACCATGTCAGCATGGCCCTGCCTTCTTCACATCACAACACTAGCTTTTGAAGTCACAGGTGTGGTAGAGAGGTACCTTGCTGAGAGTCAAGTTGCAACCATACTGGTGTCTATTGTTGGATGATGCCTAGTAAAAGGAAGAGCATGAAATCAGCTCTCTTTTTTATTTTCCTGTTTCAATCACATACTTTGCCAAAATAAGAGAGTCCTTTCAGGAGGTTTTCTGGAGGCTGAGCTCCACCCATCCTTGGTGATGTCAGTCCTCTCCCAGGTTTTCCAGGGGTGCAATGAACCACTGTTGTTCCTCAGTCACCTCTGCTTTTGAAAAGGATGGTGATGGGAAAACATAATATCTATGTAACCTGTGTGCAGGGCCTGAGCATGACCCAAGTGCCTAAATTCCCAGCCTTGCTCCTGGATGGATGGATGCCCAGTATCTGGGTTTT
Organism: Dasyprocta punctata; assembly: GCA_004363535.1. Classification (NCBI taxonomy): domain Eukaryota; kingdom Metazoa; phylum Chordata; class Mammalia; order Rodentia; family Dasyproctidae; genus Dasyprocta; species Dasyprocta punctata. The sequence goes on along the minus strand of RJWM01027941.1, from coordinate 3,738 downwards.
TCCCTGTTTACTCTGGATGCCTCTGAGCACAGCAGAGGGGCTGAGGCACTCAGGGACTTTCTTCATTTTATTTTTCCTTCTTTTTATGCAGAGGCAGAATTCTCACATTGTTCCCAAACAAACAAAGTTTGAGACAGGAGGGAAAGACAGGAAATTATCACTGTCATCTGGTTTACTTGACTGAATAATACTTTTCCTTTCTGGTCAGGCTGCGTCTCTGTTAGGTATGGAAGGAGCACACTCCTAAGAGTATACTGTGGTCATTCTCTTACTGTGTGCAGAGGACACGTTCCCCTCCATCTCGGGGCAGCCATTCACTCAGTACCATTTGGATTAATACTGCTGCTTGGCTTTTATGTACAATATGCCTGAGTTTAGCTGGGTTCCTAGTTCACTTAAATTGCAATGGAATAATTTCCTACCATTCCTCTATTTTACAGAGAGACAAATCTGCTGAAAAATGAAACTTTCAATAAAAAATAGTCAACCTCAAATTACTCTGAGAAATAAAATAAGAAATCCATTTAAGAAACTGAATCTGAGACATATTTGTTTTTCTTGACATAACATATTTTTATATTTTAAAGCATTCATATTACAGTGAGTTAAATTCTATCATGCTATAAATTTTTTTCAGGGCCTGGTTAAATGGAAACCTCCCCAGGAAGTTTTATCTAAAAAGAATGCAGGAAGAAACAGAGACTGTGTGGCAGAAACTGTGCACCTTCCCTCAAGGCCTAGTGATCTCAGAGTGCCTCATGTAATAGGCATTCAGACCAGACCCTGCTGCATTTGATCATCCTCTGAGCACAACTTCCTAGGAAGATTTCTTAGTCTGATTCCAAGTACAAAAGGTCAAAGACTCAGTAATCAAAAGATATGCCTATTCTAGTAGAGGCCACAGACTGAAAGCTAAAATCACTGCATCTTCTCTTGAGATACTCTAAATCATTGCTGAATTTCATTTACTTACTTCTTCAATTGACACAACTGCATTAATTTGCAGAGACTAATCTTTACATTCAAATGATCCAGCAGGAATTTTGGATCATGGTGATGGAGAAGACATTTCCAGAGACATACTTATTTAATGACTAACTATAAAGGTTGGAACAAAGCAATGTTTACCAGAAAACATTTTATACTGAAAAATATGACATGGCCATTAAAGTGAGACATATTTATTAGAAAACAATAGAAAGAAACAGAATTCAATGAAGAAAATGAAGGAATTCTTCTTAACATTTTGTTTGCACACTAGTAATTTTCCCAATTATTTTCATTTGGGCTCATAATGCTTATTCGGATGTGTACTTATAGCTCCATATAATACTGGAATACTGCATACTCAGCATCATCCTAATAGTATAAGTAAAATACGTAATGTACCATGACATATGTTAGGTTAATCTTTTCTTGCCCAATACTTCCATGTGTTACATGTTCTATGGAGCCTTGGGCTTCACTGAGTGAACTGAGTTTTCACAGCTGATGAATGCATATGTCAAGGTCCACAGCAGTGGGACAGAATCTCCACTGTACTTGGCTAGTGTTACCTGCTTCTTCTCCAAGATACACATGTGCCATATGTTTTACTGTTTTATGGTAGAGGATTTTGTTTTCATTTTACAAAAGTAAAATAATCAGAATTTGAAAATAAGTCAAGAATCTAACATGAACTTAATCATAAACTTTGTGGACAAAAATTTGATTTTGTTATATGTATTCTGGGCAAATAATGTTATGAAAAGAAAAAAACAATTGAAATATAATAATAGAACTAAAATATTTCATTGAGCTATATTTGTCAAAGATGAGAAAGTGAACGGGGTGGGAAAAAGTACAAGTGAGAGGCAAGGAACATAGATATTGGGAATTTTCCATTAAGTCATGAAAACTCAACCACGATACAAAGAGAAAGGTGGCCCTCTTAGGAAAAGTGCTCATGTTTCAATATTGGAGGAGAAAGTTTGTTATGGTGAATAAGAGCAGCTTGTATTAAGTATTACATTGTTTACACACTTGTGGAAAGGCAAGGTTATTGACTTACATTTTAGTTCATACTATGATGGTGTAGACTTAACGCTAACCCTAACCTTAAAATCAACCTTAACTCTAAGCCTAACCCTAAAACTAACCCTATCCCTAACACCGAGCTTTCAGTCAAATGAGTCTGAGAGTGAAGTTTTAAGCCAATATCCTTTCAATAGACATGAGGTTGAAAAATATCACTAGAAAGATTTTATTTTTACTCAAGATTTTCTATTATTAAAACAATCAGCCCATTCATAGAGCTGCTTTTTTTTTGTTTTGTTTTGTTTTGTTTTGCGGCACCGGGGATTGAACTCACAACCTCGCGCCTGCCAGAGCAGGCGCTTAAGGCACTGAGCCAAACTCCCGGCCCTAGTTTTTTGAGGCAGGGTTGCACTATGTAGCTCAGGCCGGCCTTGTGCTCACATTGTAGCCCAAGCCGGCCTCGAACTCACAACGCTCCACCTACCTCAGCCTCCTGAGTGCTGGGATTAAAGGCGTGCGCCACCACGCCCGGCTATCATAGAGCTGCTTATGATGGCAGACAAATTCTTGCAACTACTGTTTCACAGTAGCAACCAAAGCCACACCATTGATTTATAATCCCTGTCAGCGTAAAAACCATGGAGATTAACTACTAGCTCACCACATTTTAAATTCTCAGTTTTATTTCCCTCTCTATTCTTTTCTCTTTCTCTCTTTGCATCACTCTGTGTAATATTGTGACTGAATTTTTTATTTTATTTCATCATTGATTGCTTAGACAATGAAATATTTGTTGATTTTATTTTCATTTTTGAATAATATTTATAGAAATTTATGGGATAGTTTTTGATAATTTGATTCTTGAATATGAGTATTGATCAAAGCAACTTTCACATTTTTCATTTCTTTGTGTTGTATAATTTACTATTCTTTTCATTTTTTAATAAATATTAAGTAACATTTGAAAAAAATTATAGTACTTTAATTGGCATATGGTAACATATTATTTCCCCAATTTCACTAAGTTCAATTTATCTTTGTAGCATATAGTGTAGTATCTGCTTTTCTTAATTTTGATGCATTTCATGGTACTAAAATGTATTTCCATTTACTGTGTGCATGTCACTTTACTTTTTACTTATGTGTTTTGGTTTGGCTTTGTGCTACTCTTTCATATTACAAAGGTGAAGCAGGTTTTATATATTTTTGTCTAAGTATAACATGAATTTCTGAATTTATTTTTAAGCTACATATTAGTTAACAGTTTTGTATCTCTGAAATATAAAGTCTATGTTCTATTCCATTGTGGACAGAAAATATGACATTTTTCAATTTAGCTTTGTAAACTTATAGAAATTTATGGAAAACTTGTAACAAACTGGAATAAATAACATACATCTGGAGAGAATACAAAAGGTGATATGGGTATCTGGCTATATCAACTGTAATAATATTAGATGACAGATTCCCATCAAGGCAAAAGGTAATAGAAAAATAAGTGATACAGTATATTAGATCATAAAATGTGCTGCAATTGGAAAAACAACATGTGAAAGAACACATTAAATGGGATTCAGTAGTTACAGTAACAGAAATCAATGAGAAACAGTGATCAAAGTCAAATTCAATGAAAATGTGTCATTTAAGCAAATATTTGAAAGAGACATCTTCATGTGTGGCATGTAGATTTTGAGAAATAACAAGAATAACAAGAAATAATAA
>RJWM01027940.1:0-26220 GCA_004363535.1 Dasyprocta punctata | reverse complement strand
TTTTTTTTTTTTTTTTTTTTTTTTTTTTTGCGGCACCGGGGATTGAACTCACAGCCTCGCACCTGCCAGACAGGCACTTAAGCTGCTGAGCCAAACTCCCGGCCCTGGTTTTTTGAGGCAGGGTCGCACTATGTAGCTCAGGCTGGCCTTGCGCTCGCGTTGTACCCCAGGCCGGCCTCGAACTCACAACGCTCCGCCTACCTCAGCCTCCCGAGTGCTGGGATTAAAGGCGTGCGCCACCACGCCCGGCTAAGACTTCTAGATTTAATAAGCAAATTCAGTAACATAACTAGTTACAAAGTCAACACTCAAAAATCAATAGCCTTCCTGCACACAGAGAGAGAAATCAGTGAAACAATACCCTTTACGATAGCATCCAAAAAAAAAAAAAGAAAGAAATACCTATGAATCAATCCAACAAAGGATGTAGAAGACCTCTACATTGAAAAGTACAGTATTCTGAAAAAGGAGATTGAAGAGCATATTATAAAATGGAGATACCCATGCTGTTCGGTTGGAAGAACCAATATAGTGAAAACGGTCATACTTCCAAAACTGTTATATAGATTCAACGCAGTCCCAATCAAAATTCCAACAGCATATCTCACAGAATTAGAGAAAACAACCCTAAAATTCATCTGGAACCAGAAGAGACCTAGAATAGCAAAGGTAATCTTGGGCAACAAAGACAAGACGGGGCATCACAATTCCTTACTTTAAATTATACTATAAAGTTACTGTGATAAAAACAGTGTGGTATTGGCAAAAACAGACCTGAAGATCAATGGAACAGATCAGAAGATGCAGAAACAACTCCAGACACACTAAGCCACCTTATCTTTGACAAAGGTGCCAAACACATTCACTGGAAGAAAGACAGCCTCTCTAATAAATGGTGCTGGAAAAACTGGCTCTGCACATGCCGAAGACTAAAACTGGACTCGTGTCCTTCACCATGTAGTAAGCTAAAAATCAGAATGGATCGAAGATGTGAATATTAAAACAGAAACATTAAATTTGCTGAAAGATAGAGTAGGTAAAACTCTTGAAGACACTGGTGTAGGCAAAGACTTCATAAACAAAATCCTAATTGCACAGGAACTATCACAAAGAATCCACAACTGGGATCTCACCCTACTGAAAAGCTTTTGCATAGCAAGAGAAACCACCAACAGAGTGAAGAGATAACCCACAGTGTGGGAAAAAGTGTTTGCCAGCTGTTCCTCAAAGGATTATTATCAGGAACATATAAAGAACTAAAAAAAAAAATGCAATAACAAATGCTGGAGGGGCTGTGGGGAAAAAGGAGCCCTTCACTGTTGGTGAGAATGCAGGCTGGTGCAACCACTGTGGAAATCAGTGTGGAGATTCCTCAAAAAACTAGGACTAGAGGTCCCATTCAACTCAGCTGTTCCCCTTCTGGGTATCTTCCCAAAAGAATAAAAACACCATACCACAGTGATGTATGTGCACCCATGTTTACAGCAGAACAGTTTGTAATAGCTAGATCTTGGAAACAACCTAAATGCCCATCAACTGAGGCATGAATAAAAAAGATAAACTGGAGACTTTTATAGGTAAATGAGTATATCTTGAGAACATACTCATTACTGAGATAAATAAGACACACATGTCAACACTGTATTGTTTCATTACTGTGAGAAACTGAAAGAAAAAACATGTATATGTGTATGTATATAAAAATAATAGTTAAGATAGTTTTACTATTGATTTTTCTGAGTTCACTGAAGAGAAGGATTTGTGCTGGGATTGTTCAGTCAATTGAATGCAGATGTCTTTTGCTCTGGGTGGAAGATTTGGGGATGACAGTGTGCAATGTATGTAGCATTGTTGCCCCGATTGATGTTTTGAAATTTTGTTGTAGTTTTTTCTTTTCTTCTTTTTTTATTTATATCCTTGAAATAACATGGATTTTGATAAAAGAAATGAATGTATAGAGAAAGTGAGTCACTGGGGAACATGCCTCAGCTATGACACGTGAAGGAATCATCAGCTTTTTCCTCCTTCAATTCTCAGATTCTATGAGATTGAAGAGAAGTTATTCCCTGAAGGACACAAAGGCCAGTGCTTCCTGGCAAGGTGTTCGGAGCTGCACCTGGGCGGACTGTGCCCCTCTTATCTCCTCCAGATACACAACCACTTTTCAGTTCAATGCAGTAAAGGCGGCAGTCACATACAGTACTCAAGTACTGACCATACGCTGCAAGTTAGTACCATGTCACTTACATCCAAACTTTCAAAATGATCCTGTGTGCTTTGGATGCAGTATATACCTAATGTCTGTGACCACGACGCATACAACCATCACTGGAGGGAACTGGTCAAAGCTTTACGGAACCACCACCCCTACACAATAAATCCCCAACCACTGGGTTAGAAAGGACCGAGCCTTGTCCTTTTCCTTCTCGCAAGCTTGGAACAGCCATTCCAGAAGCAGTCAGATCTTACTACTTCTGAACACGCACAGCACTGATGGTGTTGCTGCACGACGGAACCATCGGAAAGGGCTCTTCCTTTGAAGATTAATGCACACCATCAAAGGTGGCCTCAGTTTGCCCACCAGCAGGGAAATCCTGGCAGCTCTAACTGAGTCTTAGCAAATTCTTTTCAGTGTAGCTATTTATAGCAGGTACAGATCTGTTATGATATAACTGATTTACAAATAGCTTTAATTGTTGGTTAAGCTAGGGATCACTTTTAGATGTTATCTTTAATAAAAGGGATATTAAGAAAGTGAGCACTGTCCACAATTACCATGTTGGTGACAAAAAAAAAAGTTGGCAAAACAGATGAACTGTAGCAAGACCTACTGTTAAACACAACACCCTTCTGAATGCCAGGGTTTAGATGCTGCAAGAGCATCTCAAACAATAAACATACGCAGAACAATCACAGAATGGTGTGAAGGAAGATGGAAAGTTACCTGAAGCTACACAGTCCTGGACACATGCTAAATTGTCACATGCTAATGGATGGTTGCTTTTTCATCTAGTATGAGTGGGAGCCTGTCTCCCTCTGTCTCTCGTTCATATGTATATATGGCCTCAATAATAGCCTCATTCATATATATATATATATAGCCTCAAAAATTATGCTCTGAGACTTTTTTGGTCTCACTTTCTGAGCACAGCATTTTGGATGGTGAGTATAATTATACTTGTAAGGTACCAGAAGTCAGATTATTTATTAATTTTACAGTTAAAGTCAAAAACTTTCTATTTTAATAGAGAAAATGTATTTCTTCATTTCAATTGGAAAATAAACCAGGCCAAGGAAAAAAGTAGGTTACTCACTGCTATGGAAAAAACCCTCAACAAGAAGTTTTAGTATCCTCTGTTGGAGACCTTCCGAGGACAGAGGCTTGCCAAGCACCTCCCGAACTCCCTGAGGGATTTGCCCCTCTACAGGCAAGGAGAGGCATGAAGAGGCTGAGAACCTCGCCAAGTACCGCACAGCTAGGAAGCCGTGAAGCTCGTGGCTTGGCAGCCGTGTCCCATGCCGCATCATGCAGCTCCAGTGTTCTGTGTGCACATTAGCTGAGAATCGTGTCAGACTCTCTCGCTGCTGCAGGACTGTCGGGCTGGAGCGGGGTCTGAGAATCTGTGTTTCTAACAAACTCCTGGCGGTGAGGAGGCAGCCGCTCTCTGACCCACACTTCAAGTCACAAGGCACTTCCCTGCAGAGGCCCAGTTCACAGTCCTCCAACAGAAGGACGTTCTGGAGTTGTAGTCAGGTGCCCTCAACTGACTCCTTGCTGTTGACATATTTGAGACAAGGAAACAAGGAAGGTATCGATCCAGAAGCAACAGTCGTTATTGAACGCATACACTTCCATGTATTTTTATAATAAAAAGGCATTAAAAATCAATACAAGTAGGATGTTGAGTCTCCCCCTCCATTCTTTCAGGCATCAACTGTGAAATGGAGGGGGAATTCCCAGATGGTTTGATTTGATCATAGGAAATACTCATCCATCATTGCTTATCACCACACTTACATGAAGTGGAGATTAAGGAAAGCGGGCTCACAAGAATTAGTTTCCAGTTTAAAATTACAGTACTTCAAAGAAAATTGTACATTTCTGCTTACTGCACAGTCCCAGTACAGTACAGGATTTCTGAAGCAGATCTGCTGTATGGAACCAAGGAACAAGCTCCACACTGAAAGTCCTCAAGAACCGAGACAAACTCAAGTGGACTGAACAGGCTAAAAACGTCAGACGTCACCTTTACAACAAGAAAGCATCGAAATGCTAACTCCAGGATGCACCTAAAGACCCACCTTGATTCCATTTGGTTAAAACCCAGACCAAAACTGAGAGAGCCGGTTGTTTAACATCCCAGATTGCACTAGCGAGAAAATCCTAGCAGTGGGGTTTTAGGAATAAAATCTCCAAGCTGGCTCTCAGGAAACTGGGGAAAAAACACTGTCATTTGGCTGTATTCTTCCTTGCCTTGCTACTACAGCTCAGTGTATGCTTTCTATGGAAAACTCTGGTAATAAAAATAGCACACAGTCTTTCTCTCCTTTTTAGCTATAGAATGTACATAGTGTCTGCTCCAGGAAAGCAACTTGCTTTATAAGTATCTATACGACTACAGCTACTTATTCTAATGTTATCTATAAACCCACAAGTCAAATAAAGCTATGAACAATGTAATATTTATATATGCATAGTGTTTTATAAAAAGATCGGCCCACATACTGCTTTTCATCAATACAGAAACAGCATTAAGTCCGCAGCACACTGCAAGAAATAAATGAGTGAAGAACAGAGATTGTGAACAAGGGCTTAGTAATTCACAAGCAGGCTCCCACGGAGCAGTGGGGGCGTCCCAAACCAACTAACGCTGCAGAGAACGACTTACAGGCTCCTGCTTTAAAACAGCTTTACATACCTGATTTAGTGTACATTAAAATATATTCCCATAAATCAATTTACTCAGAAATATAAACACATCACATTCCTCACAGCTAAATTTTTTCATAAATTCTCTTTTATACAAGAAAAAAGGCAACAGTTGTTTTTTTTTTTTTTAAACAGGCTCTATTAATTACAACTTTTAACTCTGTACACACAATGATTGGCTGGTTTTATTTATTTCTTTTTCCTTTTTTTAAAAATACAGTACCATGGGAACAACAGTGATTGACTTGCGAAGGTCTGTGTCCGTGTGGAAGATGCGGAACAGTACTCTAGAGACACGCGACGCGCTGTGAGCAGTGGTTGGCTGTAGTGGTCCAACAGGAACAAGCAGACATTTGGCTCAGCTAGGCAGTAATCCATTTAAACCACATCCTGGGCTACCAACCCAACCACACCTCCTAAGGGGGCAGAAAAGAACGGGTTTCTTTAAACAGAAAAATCATTAAGTTTTGTTCTGCCGTCCAGACACAAAGGACAGGGTCACGAAGCAGAGGGTTCCCAAACAGGCCTGGAGCCTAGGGATCGTGTCCTTCCTTCCCTGCCATTCAACCTCAACCTCTAGGAATGAGCAGACCCAGCACTCACCTCTCTCATATGAGAGCGAGGAGGTTCCTCCCCGGGAAGCTCCGCCCGTTTCCGCTGGCATCTCAGCATAACCGGGCCTACGCTAATGCCGGGGGCAGATCTCCCTCACACCCAGCACACTGTCCCACATCCCTTCCCCTGTTCGGCTTCACCCGAGACCACAGGACACAGGTGCTGATGGTCTGCCCCTCCCAGGAGCTGAGCTGAGCTGCAAAGGCACCGCCCTTCGGGAGACCTTGCTCGGGGTGGGGATGCCGAGGGCCCCGTGGGCCGGGCCGAGGCTGCACTTGGTTAACGGTGGCCAGCCTTCTCGAGCCTGTCCTCTCTTGGGCCAGGGAGAGTGCAAGCTGTTTTGAACCAATCATAACTCAAGAACATAAACTTCCTTTGTGCGGTGCAGTTTAGCTATAAATATCCTTCATTTGCAACAGTAGTCTCGTCATACAGTTTGCTTACTTAATTTCAGGATCATTGGCAGTCCTATCCATTCCAAAAGGTCCTCAGATTTCACAAACAGAAGTTTGCCTTCTTACGCTTTGCCTTTAAGAACAACTCTTCTCTACAGTATAATACTATGTTGCACATAACAGTCTACATCGAGTTACTGAAACATAATTTTCTTTACTTCCAGAAAATGACCAACAACAGCCCCATTTCACCAGCAGGGAAAAGACTGCTCCAAAAGGGGGACACTTCTTAACAGTTCTACGGTTTACTGAAAAACAAAATTTATATCCCTTTGGGCCAGTATTTGGCAAATAACTTCCAAAAAAGTATGCATTTAAAAATACTTTCTTTAATATACATCAGGCACAACACTTTTCATATTGTTTTTTCTTGTAAGATTTCAAATGCATAAAATGTCCCTGCTCATGGGACCGTCAGTGTCAGTGCATCCTTGGGTAAGAAACTAGACCGTCTCAGGTTTGCCTCCTTCCTCCCGAGCCTTTGACACAAAGGCTGGACTCCCTCGGGTCTCAGATGCTGAGGTCCGTGCTACATTCTCGGTAAGGTCTCCGCCGCGGCTCGGGCGGGTTCCGGGAGCCTCTCCCGCCTTCCTGCCTCGGGTCCGCCGGCTCCCTCTCGCGGTGGCCGCCTCTGTCCTCGCGGCCGCGGGGGTCCAGGGAGCGCTCCCGCCGGCGCTCGGAGGACTTGGCCCTGCGCTCGGGCGCGCGGGGGCCCGGGGGGCGCTCCAGGGACCGCCGCCGCCGCTCGGGGGAGCCCCCGGGCCTCCGCTCGCCGTCGCGCGGCTCCCTGCGCTCCAGCGTGGTGTCGGCGCTGCGGGTGCCCTCCCTGCGGCCCTCGGGGGAGCGGCGCCGGGCCGCGCGCTCCTGGGCCCGCTCGGGGCCGCCGGCGGGCTGGCGCGGGCTCCCGTTCCAGGTGTGGTGCTCCTGGGGCGGCGCGCGGCGCTCCCTGCTGCCCCGGGCGTCCGGGCCGTGCGCCCGCTTCTCCGCGTGCTGCGAGGGCTGGCGGCGGTCGGGGGCGCGGCCGGGCTCCAGCGGCGGGGGCCGGCGGCCTGGCCTCACTTGCGGGCCCCCGTGGGCCCCGGCGGGGCCGCCGCGCTCGCTGCCGGGGTCTGCGGAGACAGAGCACACTCGGTATGCACGCCTGACGCCCGCGCGCCCGCCCGCCCGCCGGTCACACACACACAGCTGCAGCCCGCTCCCGGCCTCGGCGCCAGCCAGCCATCCAGCCGGCCGCCCTCCGTGCTCGGACGTGGGCACGACCCCCCGCCTCTCCACGCTCCCTCCCGGCACCCCGTCCTGCCCCCACCGCCTCGCCAGAGCACTCTTTCCTATAGTGAGCTCTTGCTTTCCTCTGCTGACGCCAGAAGGACGCTGACCCCGAGGAGCGGGAGGGCCGTTTCCGGGGGACAGAGACGGTCTGTGTCTTAGGAGTGGTGACTTAACTGGGGCATGTGGAGCTCGGGGTTTACTCCATCATTTACAAAGTCTACGTTTTGGGGGGCAAGCTTTCACTATGTAGTTCAGGCTGGCCTTGAACTTGCGGTGGTCCTTCTGCCTGACCTGCAGAGTGCTGGGATGACAGGTGTGGGTCACCATGCCTGGCCCAACTTCTACATAAAAAAAAAATGTAGGGCATGGGGCAGTGGGAATTACAGAGGTAACAGGTTGACCAGATGCTGACTGACATATGTGACCTGTACCTGAGGGTCATTAAAAGTATTTTCTCTCTCTTTGTGGGTGTTATTCACCTATCTTAGGTACTTTTGTGTCAATTCAAAAAAAAAAAGTTTTTAAACTGACAAAAGCAGGAATCTCTGGGATGCCTGAAAGACCTTTCATAAGGCAACAAGGTCACGAGTAAGCAGTTAATGCATTTCATGAAAGATCTCCCAAAACCCAGGATGGCTTTTAATTAAGGTTGCAGTGGTTTAGTTTAGAACTGGGGTCAGCAAAAGTTTTCTAACAGGCCAGGCAGCAAATACTGTGGGTCACACAGCCTCCATTTGCCCTTGTGGTGCAAAGCCCTAGGTAGCACATAAAAGATGTAGTAGGTATGACTGTGTGCCGAGAAAACTTTATTAAGAGAAATCAGCTGTGGACAATATTTGGCCGTGGGGGATGGACTCAGAGTCCTGTGTACACAGGTGAGCTCTGTGATGTCAGGTTTATTCTTTCTAGAATGGAAACAAACTCATTTGACACTGTGCGAGGAAAAGGTCCTTGTCATAACTGTAAATCTAACCTGGAGTTCTTATGTTTAAGACGAGGAAGAGCAGCACTTCAACAAGGTCAGCAGTGTACTTACAATTGAAAGGATGCAGGGCACTCAGAATGAACTGTCAAACATACCAAAACAGAGCTAAGCAGAAGCAATGAGGAAATTAGGCCACAGCACAGAAACACCTAGTATTGAGTGAGCTACAAACCGTAGTTTGATTATGGCCCATAAGGTAGAAGCAAGCCTCCCCGAGCTTTTCATTTCTCATACATGCAGCGATGTTAGGAGGCATCATCGCTGTGGAAGGGAGGGCCCAGCACCAAGAACAGTCAGAGAAAGAGAGAGAAAGAGAAAAAGTTGAACGTTTAGATTCCCTATAACAAAGAAGAAAGAAAAAAATAAAATCTGCATTTGTTAACATAGGGCAAAGAGAGTTTATTTGTCCAGTCAGACAGTCTAAGGCAACGCTCTATAGATAAGGCTGCAGAGACCGTGATCGGGACATGACGTTCCAGACAGCGTAAGGGGACTCGAGAACCCAGACAACTGATGCGTCCTGTTTTGTGTTTTTTTTTTTTTTTTCAAACAACTGGAACAATGACAGGCTGGCATAGGAGTGCATTAACAACAAACACAAAAGAACGAAGTCCCCTCCCTGCACCCCCCGCCCCCGTTGCAGTTAAATTAAGTACAAAAACTCATTACAAAAATAGCCTCACAGAGAAGCAGGTTCCAGTCAAGTCAGAAAAATATTGGAACTTAACATATTGTAACCCACTTGTGACTCTAATCAAGGGTATTAGAGAGATTTAGTCCGAAGGACACGTGGACACATTACAGCAGAGCAACCCTGGCGTGTTAAACCTTTCTTGGGAGACCGTGTGAATGATCTTTATTTTTAGCCCAAAGAACATTTGTTAGTGTTGGATTTTCACCCTCAGTGCAACAGACACAAGTTTGGAGAAGGTGCACAGGTTACTGACGATGACGCTCAAATGAAATACCACATCCGACAGAAGCATAGGGAAGACAGAAAGGGAGACAGTTACACAGTTTCAGTGGCGTCTCTATACCTAGCGGTCAGGGCGAAGCCCAGCGCACAGCCTCGGAGCCTCGCCGTCACTTTCGTTCCCGGGTTGGCCACATCTGATACCCTCTTCCCTTACCCGGACTCACGCTGCGCACCTGGACCAATGTCCAACACCCCAAGGCTGCCTTTCAAAGGAGCTATTTTCCTTAAGCTGCATCTGCATTAAGCACCTCATCAAGTCCAAATTGCAACTGGGAATTGCGCCGAATGACTTTCAGAAAAGAGGGCCATGACAGATGAATCCCTAAATAAGGGGACCAGTGTATATTACGGGGGCCATTCAATCACAGTTTCTATAGAAACTTTTTTAGACCTTTGGTTGGGAGAAAAAAGCCCTATATCTAGGGCATAGTTTCTTTTTTCCTTTTTATTTTTTTCATTTTAAACAAGAATCTTAATAGGACATAATTATTACAATATACAATAGTTTGCCATCAGAACACTAAGCTATGTAAAGATCATTTCTGTCTACTCAAATCATGTCTAAAGAGCTGACAAAGGAACTCTATGTATAACCTGGCTTTCCTCACAGGAAAGGTATAGTAACGTGTTTCCCTCATGGTGAGCACTGGGAATCTATATGGCGAATGTATCAACAGTCTGTGTTGTTTGCTCCATAGCAGTGGGCTCAGGTCACCTGACTGGGGCAAGAGACCAGTAGGGGTGGAGAATCACTGTATCCAGAACATATGGGGGTGAGCAAGCCCCCAAATCATGTTGAAGTTTCATGTTTCTTAAATAAAGATATCAGGAAACCAAAACAGAGAAAATATATATTGTGCCTCAACGTATCACTCAGGAAACCTGCTTTCCTGCTTCTTAAAAGGAGTATATAGTCATTTTGTGCTAACAATTGGATCTGAGAAACAGTTTGGCACAGTTCAAACATTCCTTCGCTCTTGGTCGAACTAGACAACATGTCCTTTCTGATTATCAGAAAGGGGGCTACCAGAATCTTGTCTTAGGCCACGCCCCAGTCCACGTAAGCAAGCAAAGGGATGAAATGTGTAGAGACTGCAGACAAGCGAGGCAAATAATCACATGGTGCAAGAGGCCGGTAAGACACTGGTGATTAGGGGAAACGAAAAGGGCTTTGCTGCTGCCGTTCTGGAGACAGATTCATGGAGTCATGCCAGGGAAGGAAGGAATGTTTTCATAGTTTGACCCACCATATTCTGGGACTGAGCCGTCTCCCCGCCTCAGAAACAGACGAACTCTGCGGCCACCATTCTTTATCAGTTCTATGGCCCGAGAATGTTTCATGTTTTTGGTGGTCTCACCATTGATCTCTAGAATTTCATCACCAATCTGCCAGGGCAAGAGAGAACAGATGGAGAGGGTCACAGCTGTGGAGGTCCATTTGATTTAAAAATTCTTTCACTGATTCTTTTACCAAATATGAACACATTCCAGAAAATGTCTTATTGCTTAGGACACAGCAGCGGAAAACACAAACAACTCCCTATCCTCATGGCGATTAAATTATAATGAAGGAAGCCCAATTAGTAAGAAAATTAGAAAAATACGTATATGCTAAATAACGTGAAGTGCTAAAGGAAGGAAGTAAGGCAGTGAGGGTCATGAGAGTTGCTGAGGGCAGGAGGACCCTTTCCAGATGGTTCCAGGGACCCTGCCTTGTCAGCTCCCTGCCTCAGAAGGTGGCCTGGAGCCAGTGACCCCCTTCTAACTCACGGAGTATAGTCCGCATCCTAAGACACCAGCTGGAAGATCAGGTTACAAGACAGCTTGGGCTGCCGTCCGCTCGCCCTCACTTGCTCACTCTGATGTGTGTGGTCAGCTGCCTGCTACGGTCTGAAAGTGTCCCCCAAAGGCCTCTGTGTCGATCGCCATCCCTGTCCACGATGCAGGTGGTGGCGGCCTCAGGATGCGTGGCCTTATGGAGAAGCGAGGTTTCGAGGACATGGCCCCAAAGATGACACTGACCCTCGTCCACTCTCTCTTGCTTCCCAGCTGCACTGTCTGAGCAGCTCTGATCTTCCACGCACTCTCCACAGGAGAGTGTCTCACCACAGGCCTCCAGCGGCGGGGCCAAGGGACTGTGGACTGAAACCGGAGTCTAGGACTAAAATAAACCTTCTTTCTGTGAAGTTCACTTTCTTAGGTATTCTGTCCTGTGACGAAAACTAGCACTACCATGGAGCCTCAAGACAAGACAGGAGCGAGGGTCCCCGGCCACCACGCGAGGAGCTGCAGGTGACCTCGCCCAGCGGGGGCCGGGCTCACGGTGCACACGGCCTTGCCGGGCAGCCACTCTGCAGGTGCTGGGCAGAAGCAGATGAACAAGGCAGGCCGGGCTGCTGCTCGCAGGGAGCTTTCGTGTTCCAGCAGGAGGAAGAGAAAGAGCACTGGTTCCGGGGTACACGGCGGTGAGTAGAATTCTCCTCACTTGTAAGCTTAGTTCCTTCCACCTTCGGGAGTCCACTTCCTCACGGAAGCCACGCTCACTCTCCCTGTGTTGCGGAGATCACCTGGTGTCTCCTGGGGCTGCGCACCAGTATGTAAAATACCGTGACCTCGTTCCAGCCCATCAGGAACTCTGAAGAATGATTCGAGACCAGGGAATGTATCTCCAAAGCAAAAGGAATATATATATATATATATATATATATATTTTCACTATCTTCCCCATGGATATTCAAAATGGCAGGACACACAGAAACTGCTCTACTGTGTGATCCAGGAAGCTGTATTTTTATACATGTGTCCCACTTTTCACTGCTTAATGTTTGAAACACACTCTACTTGTGGTTCCTCAATTAAGAAAAACATTGCTAAAAATGCAGTCTGCAGAAAGTAAAAAATCAGAATTGTGCCTTAAGTCCAAATGCAATACGATGCTGACTTCCTCACTTGTGGTCAGGTTTTTCTTCTTTCTGCTCAGGCCCAATTTAATTCACTTTTCTTTCTTTCTTGACTGGACTGACTTGACTTCTTTTTAATTGGTTGCAAATGGCTTCCCATGCATATGTGTCATGCTAAGTGACTTATCTATAACGAGGACACAATTTATCTTTCCCTAATCATCTAACTTGCCCAGGAGAATGACACAGGGCAACAGATACTACACAGCTTAACAGAGCAGGCTGAATTTCTGGTATTTGTGTATTTAAAATGTGTAGCTTTGATGACTGCACAGAACTCTGAATATCGATGCTGTGAAGTTGCTGTCCTGCCAAGCCAGAGGGTCAGCCTGCTGTCTCTGATCCTAGGAAGACAGCTGGGGACTGGCTAGAGAATGACCAGAGTGCACCCCAGAATCTATAGACCACAGGGTTTTCCTGCTGCCCGAACATTTTGAGTGCCTAGGAATTCTTGTCAAGTGAGGCCTACTTCAAGTAAGCTCAAGCACTGCGGAAATGGCATTCAGAGAATACCTACTTTAAGCCCACTGTTAGTGATTTTAATCCTTTCAAAGATTCACCCAAATTTAGCAGCTACAACGAACACTACTTTAGGAAGAGATATATAGTAGGGCAGTGTGGGACTATCTTAAAGCACCCTAGGAAATGTCATTCTCGGGAACATGCACGTCTAACTACATGTGTCAAGAAGCTGCTGCAGATGGTCACTCACATCCCTCCACGCGGTCCCCCACTTACCCTCATCTTCCCACACCGCTCCGCAGGCCCATCCTCTGCCAGGCGCAGAACATAGAGGTCCATGTTGTACTCCCGACCTCCGCGCAGACTGAAGCCAAAACCCTTGGCTCCCCTCTCCAGTTCCACAGTATAAAAATCCTGCTCCTGTTTAAGGATATTAAAAGGAATAATTCTAGGAGAATTTATGTCCACACGTATTTTCCCCCATCTCTTCTCAAACATTCTCTATTATGTGAATTTGCCAAAAAGGTACACTCTCCAGGCCCCTTGGTGACTCCTACTCATTTATCTGTCATCCTCATTAGCCCATTTAACCTCAGAGCTAGGAAATGCTCACGAGCACGCCTGTACTGAGCGCAGGTTAGCTTCCCCCACAGGATGCCACCATTTGCCGCTGGGCTTTCTGCTTCCTGAGCCACGCATTCCTTAGATGCTAGCAGTGCCATGTCAGGCTGGCAGCACCAGTTCTATCATCTGGGAGTGGTTCCCAGCCCTTGTGGGGAGAAACATGACTGTACTACCAAAGGCTCCAAGGAGATGAGTAAAAAAGTAACATTTAATGTTGCATCACCTAGCATTTTCCAAATTTGTTTTACCTGCTATCATCTGTGCACCCTTCATTGCTATACTGAAGGACAGGTAGGAAATTTACAAGCCCAAGAAACACTTTATCAAAAGAGATATTTTCTTAGAAGAAACATATTTTGGTTTTTTGAGATTGGGTTTCACACTGGCCTAGAACTCACTATTTGATCTTCCTGCCTCAGCCTCCCGAGTTCTGGGATTACAAACGTGCCACCACACTCCACAGGAACACATTTTTGAAAACTCTAAGGATATAGGCATCATCTGCTTAGCTTTTTCTCTCATCACTGATCTTTGTGATAGCATTTCATTTTATTTTTACCCTAGAAAAGATATCTAGGAATAGTTTTCAAAGGCAGTAAAATGAAATGTCATTTCCTAGACAGTTAAATGTGAGTACACATTTGGTAAATCACTGCACAAAAGATTACTTGTTTTAGGTTAAGGGTGTCTTTTAAAATCTGTCTTATAGCCTGGCATGGTGGCACTCCTATAATCCCAGCATTTGGGAGGCTGAAGCAGGAGGATCCTTGCAAGTTCAAGACCAGGCTAGGCTACAAAGTGAGTCCAAGGCCAGCCTGAACTGCATAGTGAGACCCCGTCTCAAAAAGACAAAGAAAAAAAAAATCTGTCTTGTACTAGCCTTAGAAATGAACAAAGTACACAGAAAAAGAAAAAAAACAAAAAACAAAAAAAGAGAAGAAATGGCCCTCACCTGTGTGGCCTGGGGTGCTTTGAATTCAAACTGGGATTCTGGCTTTGGTTTGGTGGTACTCCTGCCAAAGAAAGAGAAATAAATGTAACAGCAACCCGAAGGCGCTGGGAAAGAACCACAGAGGTGTGCACCGTGCTGAGAGTCGCCTCCCCTGCACCCCTCACAGGAACCCAAGCCGCGCTGACCTGCTCTCCTGGGACCCCTGCTGAGAAGGGGCGTGGGCAGTGGTGATGGTGGCAATCTTCTCTGCATTGGTCAGCAAGGTAGCGTTCGAGGACTCTGCAGGATGGAACACAAAGACATGATGGCCTCAGAGGAGACGCTCGCCCACTGGGAGGTGTGCAGAAGCCCTAGAGCTAGCAAAGAACTCTGACTTCTCTGTCCTCAGTCCAAAGAGTTACACTTGAATTTTCACACAGCCAGAAGGTTAATGAACCGCTCTGTCTTTGCTGCTGTGGGCTATGTGCGCCTACGACCTCCTCCCAACTAGACAATTCCCTAAAGGGAGCGGAGTCTGCCAGAGACTGTGCTGCTCCAGGACGGCGGGCAACAGAAGAGCCAGGGTAGATGGCACCCACCCTAACAGGACATCGCACAGGAGTCACTTTCCAGAACCTTACAGGCTCATAGCAAATGTCTCCACTAACCTTCCTGCAATTTGTCAGCAGCATTTATTGAGTCAGCTTGACTTCCTTATGTGAATACTGTATTACGATCAGAAGTGTGCTAACATCTTGTTAAAGATACGCAAGCATCACCCACTTTCTTCTCCACTGCTTTTAATGAAGTGCAAGTGAAAGTATGGAACTGTTGACAGATCTCATTTAGTATCATTTATGAAAGATTAATTTTAAAACATGCATTAGAAAAACAAGAGTTTGTAAATATAAGTTGCATAAATCACAAAGCTATCTCAATGTAATGAATATGATTATATTCCTATGTAAATTAACTTTCTTCTTCACTAATCACATTCATCAGCAACTTCATTAATCTCTAAATTTGGGAACGTGAAATGTGAAAATACTCAGATATACAACTAGACCATATACTCACATACATAATCCATGCAGTGATGGTTAGATACTCCTTTGCTAATTATTTCTCCATTAAGATCAAGGCAGGTAGCAACCAGCTATAAAGAAGTTCCACTTCTTGGGAACTTGGTGTACATTTTCTAATCAACAAAATGCTAACTGTGGTGGTTGGGGTGGTGCACCTACAAGTTTTCTGTGTCTACAAGTTTCCTGTGACTCATAGTAACAGGTTAGCGTTTATTGAGTGCATATATTTACTCATTAACAATAACAAGTTTTCTATAAGAAAACATTTTAAGTACTTCAAAGTAGGAAACCTAGAATACCTCTCTCTCCACTGCAGTTCTAGAACAAGAGACATCCCACATATCACGACTGTCTCTAGTCCACCTTCTATTGTAATTTCTTAAGGATATTACTCAATTTGGGTCAGGTTTCCTGTTATTTTATCTTCATTACATACATGGGTTTGAGATGTGGGCCTGAATTCAAATCTTCCTCTCCCATACTCATTAGCTAGGTGCCTTATTGTTCTCATATCATAAAAGAGACGACGACAATAATTTCCTTCCCATAGGTTAAAAGATAGGAAACACTCAATATATGCTGGAAATGTAGTAAGCACTCAGAACATATTTACTGCAGCTACGGGCCTTGCTACCACTGAGGCTTTTTGATTTTTTACTATGGGTTCTTAACTTTAAATTAAGATCTCTATGAAATGAAAAATTTAAATAGAATTTTAATGATTTCTACTAAATGATAAAAGCCCATTTTCTCTATAACTAAGGCACAAGATCAACAAGAAAATATAGCTAGATCAAGAGAACTGCTGAACGAATTCTATTCATGTTTTAGGACAATGTTCTCTACAATATATTAATAAATATTTCTACAAATTCTGAAGGAAAAGAACCTATGGTCAATTAAGATTGGAAAGTTCTGGATGAGAAAGGGCAGGGTTGCTGTGGGTTTGGTTTCGTTGTCCCTGTAGACTCTGGGCATTTCCTGGATCGCGTGCCTTGCGACCCTCTGGTTTGGGGAGGTGCTACTTCTCAAGCTAATTGGGATGTGGGTTAAGCCAGTGGTTTCAAGGTCAGATTCTGGTCTGAATTATTCTGCTTTCCAACCTCAGTTCTGCAACTTACTAGATAAGCAGAATTTATGCACAGTTAATTTTCAGTGACTCAGTTTCCTTATCAGCATAAGGAAAATGACAAAGGAATCTAAGCAACTGGTACCAAGACTATCCAAGAAGAAAATGAGATAGCACCTGGCAATTAACAATGCTAAAAAATAATTAGCATTCTTTTGATAATTTATTATTATATTAAAAGCACATTATTAATTTTTTTCTTGGTGACTTTGGGAGGACATTAGCTCCTTTTATTGCTCTCAAAGGCAGTTAACCGGCAGAACGGAGGTGTCATCTAAGTGGTATATCATAAAGCTTGCCCCATGTCACCATCCTGGACAGACAACAGCACAGCCTGTGGCTGGGGCTTGCCAGAACATTCATAAACACATGCACTGGCCCTTTAACGAGCTTCATGTTACCCGTTGTAATTAATTTTATGGAGACTCTCTGGGAAATCGTAAGATTGTTTGGGCCATGGGGAAATCATAATCGGTATACCAAAAAGAATGTTTCCTTGTAATTAAAGTGATTATAGTTACTGGATTGTGTAGAAGTTTCCCTTTGGAGTTCTTGTATGCTTTTGTAGCTGGAATTTTCTAAGCAGATCAAATCCTGTTCTCAAACAAATATTTTGTATTTGTGTTGCTTTCATGATTTGATGAGATATAACAGATAACCACTCAGTACATACATAAACAGTATGCCTCTATTAATTTTCCTCCTATCTTTCATTTGCTATTTTTCCAAGAATATTTACATGCAAATCTATTTGGGAATGAAGTTTAAGTATTTAAAAAATTATTATTTAATATGCAAACATCTATTTGCGCTCTGGATTTTCCTCATGCTGTTGTTTTCTAAGTGTGCAAAAAGCTACCTACTTACTGACCATCTCCACTGTGCCTCGCGCACTGTGCTGAAGTCACTGCCACATGCACTGCTCTGATTCTCACTGCTCTGCACAGGAGGTGCAGCTATCGCTCCAGTTTACACTGAGACGCTGAGGCAACTGGGAGGTAGGGAACATGTCAAAGGTTACCCCGGAAGTGCATGCTGGTAAAGGGAATTCAGCTCAGTGCCTACCAATCGGGCATAATGTGCTGGTATCCAACAAATCATACCTAATTGGTACATCCCTTTCAAATATGCCATCTTTTTATTTTACTACATATATACCACAAACTTCACTGAAGATTATCACAGATTAATTAAAACACAAAATACTTGGTTTACTATAGGATTTCACAGGCCATTTTCAGAGTACCAAGATAATGTTTAAGCCCTTAATTCCCAGTATGTTTTTATAATATCAATAAAATTATACTTGTTTTCATAAACTTTTAAGTCATTTGGCATGAAACCACGACTGTATCTGCTTAAACGCTTTTCTACAAATATAGAGATGAAGCCCACTATAAAAAAATTTTTTAGTTCTATCCGCAAGCAAAACTTGCCCTGCATAACAGAAAAAAATATAGTGCAAAACAAAGGCCTGAAGCAAGTCTGCGTCTCCCTCCCACCTGGCAGCAGTCTTACAAGGGGCGCCAACACACTTGGTTTTTAGAACTCCAAGGACGAGAGACAGAGCGAACACTCCTAAGACAAACTCCAGAGAGGAGCCCACACCTTGTATGAAACACTGTTTACATCTGTGTAGCTCTCCCAGAGGAATGACAATGGGTATCACTCCTCCCTCCCTAGCAATCAGAGATGGAGAAAAGCAAATCTTGGCTCTGAGGCTCTGTCATGGGGCTGGGCCACATCAGAGCACACGCTCTTTGGCCAGTTTCTTCCACTCTGGACTTCCCCCCATTTCTGCACAAGGGATCTCAGTTTTAACTTCATTTATGGAGTCCACACTGAAAAACCAAACACATCAACAAAGGACACATCGTTTCTTTCATAAATATTTTAAACATGAACATATATGTAGTAAATATCTGAAGGCAACACTGGCAAATGTGAACCCCATAAATGTGTGAGAAGTGTGGGGAGACACCTTTGCCAAGGAAAAAGTATCTTGTTGCCAAGATCTACCTCCTATATAAGCAAATACTTTGATTCAGAGTGGACTGAAGGTCAAATTTAAGTCCACAATTTAAGTAACATACATTTTAAACTCATAAATACTTTTACTATCTTGAACTTGATTCCAAGTCAGCCTGGCTCAGTCCAGTTCTGCTCTGTCCGATAAGAACCTTATTCCAACCCAGAATGAGAGGATACTTACAGAGCCCCAAGTCTGGTTTGACTCGTCAAAGTTCAGATTCAGATCTGGCATGTTCCTCTACTCTGCAGGCCCTCTCTGCTGGTATTCTGTATTTACTACCCCTTGCACACATCTCAAAGGATGAAAGGTTGCCCTCACCTTGCCTCCGACTCTCTTTTCAGTGTATTAAAGGCAGAGATGGAGCCAGGTGTGGTGACGCACAATGGAATCACCCCACCATGGACTGAGACCTTGGAAACTGGGAGCCAAACTACTACTTTGGTTTTTCTCAGGAATTCTGTCACAGTGATGGAAAGCTAACATACCTCCCAAAGGCAAAGGTTACGACGATGTCAATTTTTGGAATTTAAGTCTCTAAACAATTTATGTTGACATATCAACTTCAAGTTTGCAAAGTCTGAACACTAAAATGAATGCTGATACTTAGCACTAGGTAACTTTATTGTGGGGGGCTGTTCTTGTAATGTAGGGTACTTAGGAACATTCCTGGCCTGTACCCACTCCGTGCTATTCAGCACCCCTGGCAGGTACTGCCAAGTGTCCTCGGGGCAGAACTGCCACTGCTGTCAAAGAACCAAGCAAAGAGGCAAATAAGACTAGGCCTAGTTGAATGTAGGATAATCTATCAAAAATTTAGACATGTAATTTTTTCTTCATCCACATCTAACAATTAGGAACAAATCAGGTAGACACAAACCCCAAAACTTTCTCATAAAATAAAAATTCCAATATACTTATTTTGGGAAAAAAAAAAAAAAACATAGCATGGGCTACCCTCATTAGGCAGGTTTGTGGTGTCATCATATTATGACAGTAATTATTGAAAAAAATCAGTAAAGATTTCTAGCTAAGACATCACCTGTAACAAAACTATTTTATGGTTTTGAACACAAGGACACCAAAAAACAAACAAGAAACAACAATAGCAACGACAACAACAAAAACAAAAAAGGTTTTCTGCTATTTTTATATCTGCAGCAAGGCATGGTCACAGGACGAGAGGATTAATCAGATAGGAGGGTAAGATACGGTTCAGTAACAATGGCTCATGTTGGCCTGATGCACTTGTTCAGTGAGGGCTGAGAAAGCTGGCTTTCTGTCAGCACCATTCACTTACATAAACACTAACAAAAGACAGAGAGAGAGAGAAGCGAGAGTGGGAGAGGGAGGAAGAGATAACAGGTATACTTTACCATCCCCGGGGATGATGCGCAGGGTCACCGTGTTTCCTGCTTCCTTGATTAGGTTGACAATGTCTGAGTGGGATTTGTTGGTGATGGAACATCCATTCACGGCCAAGATCCGGTCTCCTACTTTCAGCTTGCCACAGCGGTCAGCAGGGCTCCCCTCAATAATCCGACCTATTTTGTGAGGCATAGCCACACATGCATTGCCTGCTTTGGTATTGAGTTTTAATTTTTTTAAAATTACGTAGGAATATAGTGAAGGGAGGAGAAAAAGGGTTGAAAAGGGAAAGAGAAGGTTAAGTGTTAATTAATTAAAGCATTAAGCAAATGTTATTAAAGGAGAGCTTTGTGCCCACTGTCAAAACATCGGCAACACTCAGAGAGGCTAAGAAGCCACTGCCCTGAAACTAGAACTCACGGCTGTGGTGCTTTCCTGATTCAAAATGAGGGGGAAACCCCAGCTTCCCTCCTTAAAACAATCACAAAATTTGGAATATCTGGCAACTTCAAAGAATCTTACAAGCCCCAAAATAACTTGTTCTTGGCTTGAGGACTGTACATGCCAAACCCAGCGTGGGATGGATGTTTTACTCGTCCTGTGTTCGTGTCACTTCATTTTTGCCAGCTGCTGTTTAAGCGTCTATTAATGTTTTGTTCTTTCTCAATTTAGAAAAACAATCACTGTTTCTGGTAAGATCCAAGAGTCCGCTGGAACCAGAAATTTAATCTGAAATCCACTAATGAGCCAACACTTTCTGCCTTCTATTTAAAACTTACAGATCATTTAGGAAAAGGGTATCATTGTACGAGATGAGTCAAGAAAGCACCTAACCTCGACACACAGCTTTCCTCGCAGGACCTCCGCCCATTCAGCCCGTCTCATGTGGTTTTGCGGCAGGGTCTGGTGGGCTCCTCCACTCTGAAATCCTCCTCCTGCCTCACAGAAGTCCCCTTGAAGGGATATGCAAGTCTAGCACTCATTTGGGCTGATGACCCCGACCAAAGCTCGGCTCCAGTCACTCCCTCTCCTTTCTCATCGTCAGTGCTGTGCAGCTGCCATCTGAAGTACCAGAAAAAGGGCACTGGGAGCAGCAGGCTTATGGTGACTCGGGATACGCCCTGTGCCACTGCTCACACCTACGGACAGGAGGAAAGCGGGGTGGCCTGAGTGGGGTCCCCGGGTAACTGCTTCCGTGTGTCTGACACACATTCCTCTATCGGGAACTCTCCGGGAGCCATGGAGAGAGTCAGGCAGGTGAGTGCCTTTGCAGAGGGTTCTAAAGCTAACACGGGAGACGCTGGAACTAAGCGAGCAGACCTGAAGGGCAACGTGTGGGGAAAGGCACCGGACGCCTTTGAATTCTGGCAGATTTGCCTGAGTTTGTGGCCGTGAGTGTGAGGTCAAGTCAAAGAACCTCAGAAAGGAGCAACGGCCCACCAGAACTCAGCGAGGTGTAGAAGGGAACATCCATGCTCATTCAACACCTTCAGCTTAGCTCATTTCCAAGCACAACTGGCGTGAAGAAGGATGAAATGGCGGGTATGAGGAGAGCGCCCAAGTCTCATGCGAGGTGTTAGGGGGAGTTTGATTCATTGATTGTAAAAACCAAAAGAAAATGATCGAGGACCAAATCGTGAGTGAAACATCTCATATTCATCATAGAACACATAGCTTGGCACCTGACATACCTGCTCTTTCTTCCTAGAGACTGAAAAGGAGAATCCTAAAGTCCTAAGAACATCATAGGATATGGGGCAGTTAAATTCTAGATCTGAAGAAAAAACCTAGGATTTCTCGTCCCATGTCTTCTACTCTCTTGCTTTTTAAGTAAGCAGAAAAGTTTCCAAAATTAGTTTAAGAAACAAAAGACTCTTGCCTCGGTCATGCCACGCTGTGATAACTTATCCGTGCGGCTCCCAGAGGGCCGTTAGTCACGGGTGCTCATTACTGCAGCCACACACGTGCGGCCCTGGCCGTGTCCCCTCCCAAACTCAGGAATGGGCTGGGGAGAGCTTTGGCAGGAAGCAGCTTACCAAGGCTCAGCGAGGCAAATGAGCGCTACAGTATCGGAACTCTACAAGGATGGAGTAGCAAGTGATTTCAGCCAGTCAGTGACCAACGCCACTGGTCATGAGACGATGTGGTCGTCACCTGGGGTAAATGTCAAGGCCTGCAACAGCCCTCGCCCTCTTCCATCACATTCCACACCAGTTAAACAAATGTGCTTGGGAGAAACAGAGGACTTAAAAAAATCTAACCAGGAAGGTGGATAACTTTCGGAGCACACATTCATAACCCACTGTAATGAGTGGTTTTTGGAGCCATCTAGATTCTTATTTCTCTTTGCTTGTGTACCCAGCAGCATTCACTTTAAGGGTGACAACTGCGTTTCTCCATGCTTTGCTGAAACCTTGACATGTGGATGGATCTAAAATCAATTGACTGTGAACTCCAATTTCAACCAGATTCTTAGGCAACAGTAAAAAAGTATTTAAAATTTTAGAAGCATTTGATAGGGAGAGAGCGAGGACACAGTCAAGGTGGCCACAGGACCCCACGTCACACTAGTGCTTACACCAGCGCTCTCCTTAAACCCCGAGGGCCTTGGCATTCCTGTGAGTGATGAATTACTCAGCACCTTTCCACAACCTTTCTCTTGCGGAATTTTCAGATACTTCATGTTGTCAAAGGGTTGCTGATCAAACTGTATGCAAGTCTCAAGTGCTTGGTTATGCGCCCGATGGTTCAGCGTGAAGCGGAAGGCTTGGCAAAAGCCCAGCCCGCAGGAGGGAAAGGCCGCCAGGGAAACCGGACCCAGGCCGCCGGCACCCCGCGGAGGCACCCCGCAGCCTGCTCCTCCCGCGCCGCCCGGCACTCACCGAAGGCCGTGCCCGCCTCGGGCCTGCTCACCGAGGACACGATGACGAAGCCGAAGCCCTCGCTGTCGCCTCTCCGGATCTCCACGTCGTAGGGCTGCACGGCCGCGCTCACCACGCCGCTGCCGCCGCCGCCCCCGCTGCCGATGCCGCTGGTGCTGCCGCTGCCCGAGCTCACGGTGCTCAGCGAGTTCTGGCTGCCCTGCGGCGTGCGCTTGCCCTCGGCCAGCGAGGCCGGCTGCGTGCCGCTGTGGTGCGAGGACGCGGGCGAAGGCACCTCGGGCTCGGCGGGCTTGGGCGCTGCAACAGAGGCAGGGCTGGAGGAGGCCGGGCGGCGGGGGCGCGGGGCGGGGGCTGGCCGGCCCGGCCCTCCTACGATCCGCAGGCAGGGTCCCAGCCGCGAGGCCCGGGGACCGCCCCGAGGGTGACCGCTGGGAACCGCACCTGCTGCTCTTGGCAATTAAACGTCGGCTGTCCACGCTCGATGGCTGGCCCCACGCACGCACCAAGGAGGACGCCCAAGGTGTGCACCATTTACCGGCAGACCATCCGCAGCGGGGACACTCAGATTCCGGGTGCAGCCAGGCCGGCCACACTGAGACAGGCCCCGCCGCCCACAAGGCAGTGCTTGCCAAGCGGGGCCCAGGCCACACAGGGACAGCCAGGGTCACGGCTTGACGGCGCGGGCTCAGCCACACGTCTGAAGTGTGGTCTCCGCGGGGCTACACGTCTGCTCGGGGTCCTGGCTCAGTGGAGGGCGAGGCGCACGCAGCTCCCCTTCCCCCGTCAGGGCCGCGATCTAGCCCGAGCACAAACTACAGGCACTGGCTGCCGGCTGTCACCTGCCTTAACAACGTGCCCCGCAGCCAGCAGACTAAGGGGCCGGCCATGCCCAAAGCAAGACGTGTGCCGCGTCCAGCTTGTCAGTACGGCTCATGTATTTCTCAAAGCTTCTCCTTTTGTGATTTTTATATTGTGGAAAAATACGACTAACATACATTTTAAGCATTTTTACCTCAGTGGCATAAGTACATTCACACTGTCGTGCAACCATCAACATTCATTTCCAGAACTCCGCCTCTTTCCTGACTGTCACGCTAGCCCCGTTAAATACTAACTCCCTATTTCCTCCTTCCACAAGCCCCTGGCGACACCACTCCGTCTCGCCTCAAAAAAAGGGGAGTCACACAGGAGTCGGCCTTTGGCTTATTTCCCTTAGCGTAAGAAAGTCTCTCCTTAGGTTTAGCATGCACTGTATGCTGAGCCAAAAATTCAAAGACTAAGATTTTAAAAGTGCGCTTAAAACAAGAAACCACAATGCCTTACTATTTTTATTTGGGTCTTGGAAGTCAAATAATTTTCAACTACCACCACTGGCTGCATGAACTATTATGTTGAGGGATTCTGAGGCCATCAGTGAACTCTGGGGACACAAGATATGGTTGAGTGGTACTGTTTTCCATGGCTGCAGTAGGCAGGGTGCTCACATGGCTATTTAACATGTTAGGTCTGGAACTAATTATATATCATTTAAAATAGGCTTTATACTTTTTTAATAAGTTACTAATTAATTTTATCTGATAGGTATTCATTACACTATTCTCATAGTATTTCATATCATATTTCTTCAGTACTTCAATTGATACAACACTTAATTTCTTCCACATTCTGGGTTCTGTCTTAAAGGCTTGAGGTGGGGACCATATACAGATTTGTACCATTAAGTTACATGATTTTAGGAAGCTAGTAAGTCAGTAGAAAGGACAGACATTTACTCAATCAGCTATCTCAAATGGTGGGCTCTGATACAGAAGTACATCATGAGCCCCAAGAATGGCAAGAAGTGTTAAAATCGAAGACAGCTGATAGGAGGAGGGAATTCGGAGGGAGGAAGATCCTTTAGAGCCTAACCTAAAAGGGAATGCGGTGTCTGGAGAACTTGGTTGGAGGCTTGTGGACGGTAGCAAGGAATGGGAGATGACCACACACTGACCGGCTCTCTAGCTTTCTTGTAGGGGTAAAAAGGAAAGCTTGGTTTTCAATTATGCAACAAGAACAGCAAGGTACAGCAAGACTTTTTTATGATTTTTTTTTATACAGTACAAACCTATTTTTTTTTTTTTACTTAATTTGAAGCTACCACTTTTCAGATGTCTCCAATGACCTCTTTTGTTGAGAATTACCATAACAGCAGAGGGTAGCTGGGTTCTGGTTGGATGGGAGGTAGGTAATACATATTCAACAGCCTTCTAGCAGCCTTTGCTGAACACATGCAAACTGCACATTAAAGTACTTTTGCATGACAGCAGGTTTGCAGGATAGAGAGAAGTAACCCATCTGGAAACTCTGAGCTTGATCACATTTGCAAACATTGGCTAAAAGAGAAACCTGAGGAGGCAGACAGGAAAGTGACGGTGCACTGTCTGAGGGAATGAATGAAAACATACCAGCGAACACCACTTTACGCCGCACTGTGAGGTTGACGTGGCCTTGCTTGGCTGCTTGTTGCATGAGCTGGACCACAAGCTGGTGTGATTTTCCAATTACTGGTGTCCCATCCACACAGATCAACTCATCGCCAGACCGCAGGCGGCCATCTGTGTCAGCAGCGCCCAGTGGTACAATGTGACCAATATAAATCTGTGGAGTGATTGGATGATGGGTGACACTTCGCCCTTTGGCACTACTCTTACACCGATGCCCTTCACTCGTTCGTTCCTGTCTGCCGCCACACCACAGACGCTCAGTAAGCACCCACAGTGCCCACAGCATTCACTAGGTGCTGTGACCAGTTTCGAAACAGTGGTGCGTCTTGCTGGGTTCCTTGATGTGTATCTGTGTGGTAGTGATGACTCATTCTTACTTTCCCTCTTGTAGACATAGATCACTTTACTCCCTCATTGATAAAAACATTTCTCCTTTCATCTTTACCTAAGAACCTTCCTTTCATGAAACTCCACTAATTATAATAATAATATTACTGTCCCTTAAGGGCCCAGCAGTATGCCTAACAATGGGGAAGCCCAATAAACGCTGTTAGATGAATTAACTAAGCAAAATCTAGTGTGATACTCCCATTTCTGCAGTCTTTTTGCACTTGAAGACAGAGTTTTTATATTTAAAGACTTACTGCTATATTTTCCAGTCACAAAACTTGACCTAAAATATTTGTGTTGCCTTGCTTTCTCAGTAAGTAACAATGCTACAATTATGTTTATGCAATATTTATCATTTATAAGAAACTTGGGGAAAACAGTGATTAATGATAGGGCTCCTATCAATGCTTCCTTTTATTAGTTCTGTAATCTTGGGCAAGTTAATTAACCTTTTTGTGCCTTTCTGAATTAAAAAATGGGATAAATGCGTAGATTTGACAGATGAGAGAATGTCTGTTGAAAGTCTTTAGCACAATGCCTGGCACATATTCAGTGGTCAATGTCAATGAATGACAGCTATTAATATCACAAGGGAGTCAGCAACACTTATATTTAGCTCTTCCTGCTCCTTTCAATGGAATCCTCCA
>RJWM01027939.1:0-26221 GCA_004363535.1 Dasyprocta punctata | reverse complement strand
CACTGCATCGATATCATGTGCTTCCACCAGCTGCCTAACCTTGGGCAACTGATCCACTCGCACGTGGCCATCAGAAATGCACACCATGCTGCAACATAAACGCACCTGTGCAGTGCACTCAGCCCAGTGCCTGGCATGCGGTAATGACTATAAATGCTCACTACCAATAGTTCAGCAAGTTCTCACCTGCGCTATTACATTATTCTTTTAT
Organism: Dasyprocta punctata; assembly: GCA_004363535.1. Lineage (NCBI taxonomy): Eukaryota > Metazoa > Chordata > Mammalia > Rodentia > Dasyproctidae > Dasyprocta > Dasyprocta punctata. The sequence continues at coordinate 26,010 of RJWM01027939.1, read as the reverse complement.
ATAAGGAATATACTATGACACTGATATTAATAAGATACACAAAGAGGTAGAAGAGAATAAGTTAAAAGAATTATGACCTGGCTCTATCAGAATTAGAGGAGAAGAGGCTATCAGTAACTACTTCCAATGTACCACGCCCTATCTAACACCACTGTACCCTGCTTCGTGCCCAACTTTCTTAGTCCTGATCCCTCCAGTTTAAATCATTATGGTATTTAACCCAAGAACACTGCAGTTTTAAAAACTGAAATCCTGATTGTGCATATTTCCTTTCTCACTTTTATCACTTGAGCATTTTTTAAAAATGTGAGAGCAAATCGGTTTTTCAGGAGTCATTCTCCTCCTTTGTCCGTATCTTAGTAACAACCGTAAAGTTTTCAAGATTTGGATTCTGGTCTCAGAATTATGCTCTGAATGTCTCCACCGAAACTCAGCATTTCCTCCAATGAGCTCTGGCTGCTTGTGGATGTGACACCCGGTGGAGGGAAGCCAAGAGCCTATAGTAGCAACCCCGGGGAGAGCTAAAGCAGCCGTGGCCAGCCGTGTAACTTAAAACCTCTGCAAAGCGTGCTGCTGCGGGCTGGGCCGGCTGTGCACAGCATTCGTGGAACATGAGGGCTGGAGGCAGCCCGGCCTCCGGAGGACGTGCTCGCCCGCTGCAGGGAAGGGGACACTGAGAGGCAAACCTGGGTGCAGCCGGAAAGGTCCAGGTAGATGAGCTTGTGGCATCCGTTCCCCAAGTTCAGGTACTGTAAACCTTTGTCCGTGAACTTTCGGCAGTAAGCCAGGCTAAGATTCTGTAAGTTGTGGAAGTGCCTGGAAAGACAGGGCCAGGAAAGAGACAAGGAAAGGGGTTATACTCCAGTCGTTCTCTATCGTCTCTCTAAACCACTATGACAAGGGGAACCAATGTTGGGCATAAATCTTTTCTCCTTGCAGAAGTTCAGCAGTTTAACTTTATTGTTAACTCTAGCTCTGTTAATTAATTTCAGTAACGTATCAGATAATGCATAATTGCATTTCAAGTGAAAAGAAGGAATGTTTGCTAGATTTTTAAGAACACGGACCAAGATAAAGTTTTTTTGAAGGGTGGGGGTTGCTGCATGCTTATTTTTTGGCAGTTACTTTGTTTTTAGAAACTGAAGTTAGTTTATTGTTCTTAAGGTTTGTCGTTGGAGCCCCCAAAATAATTTGCAAACTTTCTAGAAGAATGGATCTTTTGTAAACATTTAAATGGGATTAACTGCTCCATGACAGTGAAGATTTGGGGCAAAAAGAAGGCAAAATTGAATATAACAATCTTTTTAAAGCAAATAGTTTGAAAAATATACTTAGTCATGAATTTATAAGTGATAGTTTAATTATAATAATTTTTTTAAAAGACAACTATTCAGAGTTTAAATATAGGGTAGGAACAGCCTGTGAATGAGAAGGCAACGAATGAGAAGAATAGGAACTGAATGAGAGCTGTCAATCTCACTGGAGGTGGAACAGATGGAATAGGACGTTACCACCTTGACAAATCGAGTGCTTCCCGAGAGAAGGGAGTCTTTAGTCTAGGCTAACGTACAAGGACTTGCATTTTGAGGATATTCTGGACAAGTTTCCAGCCCTCCTCAGCCTGGCATTTTTTAAAAGTGCAAGGACTCCCACTACTGCCTGCTCTTATAATGGAATTAGCAACATGCTCGTGATGTGCAATAATTTAACAACAAGTAAGAAAGCAAGAACAAACAATGAGGGGAAATGCCTCTGTACCCCTCTTTAAATAAATAATAATGTCTGCTTTCACATAAATGGGAAATAAGATATCAAGCAATGACCATTAATCAGTTTTAGTTAGAAAAGTTGAAAAGCACATGTGCATGATATAATGGTTCCTGTTTCCCAGCAAAGCATCTGACTGAGAGCACGGGTCACCTCTGGGAAAGGTTTGGTGCAGAAGGTGCTCAGGAGAGAGAGGAAGCCTTGGGACCCAGTGGGAGAGGGCAGAGTCCCCAGGGGGAGGCTACATTTGAAAGTCCCAAAGATAGGGCCCCAAGAGCGGGCCGGAGGCTTGGAAATGCTTGCTCTTCCTCTCCCTTGAGAACCACCCATGTTGGAACGGAGGGGCAAACAGGTTTCCCAAGAAAGATGGGCACAGGGAGTGTCATTCGAACAGTCGTTCAGCTCTCTCATTCGGAGCAAAGACTAGTGAGGTAGGTAATGGGGACACAGCAGACTATACACAAGGTTTGGGACTCTGACCAAACTGGATTCGAATCCCAGTTCCGACACTTCCCGCAACTTCCTTGACCTTTGGATTGTTTCCGCTTCTGATAAAAGGAAATGATAGTGTCATTTTTTTTTTTAAATCCTGACCAACTGTGAGGTCTCCAGCTTTCCTGACTCAGTTTCCTCGTCCGTGAGTGGATGCAATCCCATCTCCTCTTTAGAGGAGTAACAATTCAATGAGAACATAGATGTACTAACATTATCTCGTGGGTCATTTTAACAACTAAAAACTTCAGGGATGTAGTAGAAGCTTTAAGAATATATGCATTGTTATTATTGCTACTACTACCCCAAATAACAACCATATTAATTGCTTTTAAGGAGTCTGGACTCTTCTTTCATTTAGTGGAAGGGAGATCCGTCTGACGAGATCAGTGCATATAAATGGTTCCAAAACCCTGGGGGAGGTCACCATAGGTCTATACCCAACCCAAGCCTGTTGTGCAATCCCTTTCAATATTTCAATCCATGTGATCAGTTAACAGACTCCAAAGAGGAGAACTGAAGAAATAATAAAGAACTTCTCTCTTTATTTATTTATTTATTTATTTTGTTGTAGACAGCCTTGTCAGGTTGGTAAGGTCTTAAGACCCCTTCTTAGCACGTTTTTAAATGCATAAAATAAAATATATAAGATTATGAAGATAGCCAATTATACTGAAATGTACAATTATTAAAAAATTGAAAACCTAATGGGTAGAATATTATACCATATATGGGTTTCTTTATTAACATTAAATAACAAGTAGTTCCAATAACTCTGCAAAGTAGTTACTGTTGATGTTTAATAATTGCTACATATATTTCAAAATATACTTAACGACTGTAATATAAAAATATATTTGTGGTCTGTATAGGTAAAAAAGTCTCATGAGCTGCTAATATTGCTCTGATTTTTACTTGCATATCAGTTAGAGCTTAGTGAAAACAGAGAGGATTTTTCATCACATAAAAATCCACGGACCTCCCTGAGTCCCTCCTGCGGACTTTCTTGGGGAGCACCATTGATCCCAAGCTAAGAGCCTCTTAAGGCTGTTCATTAGACTAGTGATCCTGGGCTGAAAGGCTCTTCAAGGGGGAACTCCTGAGAGTTGTTCTGAGCTTGAGGCACTGCTCAGGAACCCTGAGTGGCCCTGCAGGCGCAAAGCTGCTGGAGACAAGGAAAGAATCAGTCATGGTGAAATCACACTTGGCAAATTTTATGTAATGCTGATACTTTTTATTAAAAATTTTGGCAAAGAAAGGTCTCCTACAAGAGTAGGATCTGGTTCAATATTTTCCCAGCACTGAAGTCACTTGATAATTCTAATTCTGCCTTGAGACAGAGTGTTTACATCTATTTTTATCTTTTCCTAATTATTTCATAACTAAATGTTTCTTATTGGGTGGTGGCTTTTCTCTTTGTGATTTATTTCTTTTCATGCTACTACTATGATCTTTAAGAATTAAAATTCTTATAGAAATTAGAGAGGTTTTTATCTCCTCCTTTCTTTTGGCTTTATTTCCAATTAAGAATTGATGTTTCTGTATTAGATCTCCAACTGCTGGAAGGAATAAAAAAATTACATATAAATAAAATTTTCTCTTAAAAATCACAAAGATGAAGCCCAGACTACAAAACAAGGATCTGCATGAATGCTTCTGAGTTGAGTAATAGGCTTTTTAGTATCGTAGAAGCAGTTGCAAAAAATAGAACTCTATGGAAAATTTAAATGTAATTATGTGGCCTCGTATACACCAGGTGAACTTGAGGTTATCCAGTCAGACAACAGCTTATTCTGCCTGCCCCACTGTGATGGGTACTGGTGAGATGATATAGCATGATAGTCCCTCACAATAGAAGTTTTCAAGTCACTCAAGGGTCAGTTCATTTATGTACAAGATAAAAAGTAAACACCACTCCATTATAGCTATAAAGCTTTTTAAAGAACAAAGATAAAGTCAGGTGTGGTTTTGTACATCTGTAGTCCCAGGTACTTAGAAGGCTGAGATAGGAGGTTTGCTTGAATCGTAGGCAATTCAATGCCTGCCTGGGCAAGGTAGTGAGAGATACCATTGCAAAAGAGAGAGAGAAAATAAAATGACTAAAGATCATAATTTCCTTACTCCAAGCTGTCTGTCCAGCAGGACTGACACATAGTAGTTCATCATTAGATGGCGTGTAAATGAATGAATCTTGCTGTTAAGAGTACAAGGAAAGGACTGGACTTCTGGCAGATGGTATGACTTGAGGTGGTAAAGGATAAGGGTTAGCAAAGAAAAAGGAGATGGAAATTCCAGTCATAGAGAAGGCAAAGCATGTAGCACTCAGCTCACCAGGGGTAAGGGTTTCCCTTGGGAGACCTAGCTGTGCACATTTGGCAGGAGAATGTGAAGGGACAGGAAGGGAAGAGTCCAGCCATGATGGGAAGAGTCTCCCGGGCTGAGCCTTCCTGCAGTGTAAAGTAGACAGATGGAGGGGAAGAGAAATCAGAGGTAAACTGTGCCACACAGGGAGCTGAGCGTGCCACCTTGGTTGTGGCAACAGGAATAATTGGAAAGGGTGGAATTCAGGAAATATTTAGAAGTCAAACGTTTCCTGGAAAGGGCATGAGCTGTGGGTGCCCTCATTTTCAACTTTAGAAAACCGAACAAGTCCCATAGAAGTCAGGAAAAATATTCAAATAAAGAACTGGTAAATCAAGGCTTCCAAGAAGAGCAAACAAAGTGTATTTTTCTCTTGGCAAATGATTTCTTTGGAACAAAGTACCAAAGGCAATGAAGAGAGTGGCAGCGCTAACACCGAACATTGCTCTGGTCAGGGTTTAAAGAACATTTGTATATATCCAAGCATGTCCAAAACAGTGGAAAACAGCAAAAACAAGAGACGCAGTGTAAATGTCTTTTTATTGTACGAAAGTCAGTATACGTATTTTTTTTCAATTAGACAAAAAAAATCAGCATCAGTTAGTATTTATCACGAATGTTCTTTCAGTGGCAAGAACTAGAAGTTAAAACCAAAACAAAATTATTATTTGGGGTCATAATTTTGTATCTGTTGCCTATGAAAGACATATTTTCATTTTTCTAAAAAAAAAAGGTTCCTAAGAAGTTATGATAGCTGTAACATTACTTTAACTTTCCTAAGAGAAAAAAAGGTGATCTCAAAGCATGATTGGCAAACATGTTCTCAGTTAAAATAAAAATCATCTAAAGTTCAAATTTTCACGTGTATTTTACAATATTTTCTCTTCTGCCCCAAATATACTTTTATATGTCACTTGTATTATTAAATTATTTCACAAAGAAAGCTCAATAGATTCTAAAAAATATAAAGAATTCATTCACATGTATAAAGATTCATATACATATGTACACACATGTACATATATACCTTAGCATGAAATGTATAACGAAAAGCCCTGAGTGAATGTTGTATCACAAGACTAGAAGACCTTGAGGAACTGCTGAAGGAGTCTTGGGATCCCCAGGAGCTCCCCACATAGGTATCATTGGTGTTGGCTTACACCATCCCATAAGTTCAATTTTTAACATCCTCTGCAAAGTCCACATTAAATGATGTCATACTGATGGCTTAAAATTGGCCATAGTGGGATCTCTTACACTACAGAAACCAATAAACCCTACAGATCAGACCTTCTCTCTATCCACCACCCCAGCCAGGTGCTAGATATTTCCCAGGATATTGCTGTCTTTGGAATACATGTAAGGAACTACTGGTGTAGCAAAGGCAATATGATACATAGACAAAAATGGTGCGAGAAAAGATGACAGCTTTGAAGGAAGGAATAAAAGCTGATCTAAAAATAAAGGAAGGCTCTTAAACCCAGATGTATGGATAGAAGTTTTTAAAAAAGAAACACCTTTCTTAGCTGAGAAAATAATTCAAGTTTTAATACACAAGAGGTTATCATCTTCCAGGAAAAATTACTTGAAAGAACACAATTAAGCTTGAACATGTTTTTAATACTCAGCGAAAAGGAAAATCTTGCAAACATCTTGGCAGAAGAAAAGAAACAGGTTACAAATGAAGGATCAGAAAATTATTCTGCATTCGACCTCTCTTGTGCCTGAAATATCCAAGTTTGTAAAGCAACATTTATAAAATTTTAAGATAAAATAAAGAACCTGATAGAAGTTATCCAATCTCGAGGATATTAATCATTTTCAGAGATCAATGCTTAAAAAGTCTAACACTCATGCATCTTTCTTGAAAAAGTTTTTAAAATTATTTCTCAGTCTAAAGTTGGTCATTTGCAGGAAAATTGGTGTACCTTTAGATCACAATGTTGTGAAGAATAAATCAGACACACAGGTTTAAATATCAGATGGTTTCTCTTACATGAGAGACTCAAGTTGTAAATAAAGAGCAAAATAAAAGATGTTAGGAAATAGGGAGACAGATCATTCTCAGATGGGAGGGATCGAAGGAGGGAGGGAGCAGCGGGAAGGGGGAGGAAAAAGGAATTAAAATGTGTTCTGTATGTGTACCAACTCCACACAAGCAATGGAAACATGTACTGCAGACATGTACTAATAAAAATGTTTAAAATTATATCTCAGTCATTGGGAATAAGAGACGCCAATGAATGCACTCAACTAGTTATGATTACATGATCATTGTGATTACATTCACAATATTAAGTGCAAATACTAAAAATAAATATTAAAAGGAAAGTTAAGTGATTAGCAAAACTCATGGGTAATAGTTGTTCTCACACAGGGCAGTGGACAAGAAAAGCTGTCAAGTTCAAAGACGTAGAGAGAGAATTAATGTATCAGCACTCTTCCCTAACAGGAAGAATCAAGTCTTGGCCTCACCTTGGCTTTGACACTTAAACAAATGCACGCTAAAGTACATTTTAAAAAAAACAGACAAATGGCCAGGAGTTAGAATACACAACAGAATCTGCACATGCCTCTCAAATGCCTTCATGCCACAAACTAAACAACATAGTTCACATAGTAAAAGGCAGAAACACTGGATACAGTGTGGTAATATAAAAATCAAAATGTAAAAGATAAAAATAAGATCATACATTCAATTTTGACAGAAAGTATTGACCTTTCAAACTTCCTCTTCAAAAGGCAAAGAAATGGAAATTTTAAAAATAGAAATTAGCTGCATGCTACATATAAAAGACAAAAGTAAAACTCAGTAACGCAGAGGTTAAAAAAGCAGGGGTACATAAAGTTATTTCACAAATATCACAAACAAAAGAAAGCAAAGGTAATCATGGTAGATTAAAAATAATTTATGAAAAAGAAATATCAGCTATGGAAAAGATACAATTTTATATGAATAAACGCTATATTCTATAATGAAACATGACACTTATTAATCTTTATGTATAAAATGACATCATAAATTAAAAGAAGTTTGAGTATAATAGGCAACTAATAAATTACTATTGTACTAAGACATAGCAAGATATTGTATGCATATGCTTACATAAGCAGAATTTTGTTCTCTAAAAGAAGCTCTTATTTTTAAACATTTATGGATAATTTACTGAAATTAATTTTAAACTAGCCAACCAAATAATCTCAATAAATTCCAAAAAGTAGAAATAATTCAAGACACATTTCTTGAATACAGTACATAATTAAGAACAGATGCTTACTCAAAGAAACATCAACCACTTGGAACCAAAACTTTTCTAAGTAATTACCAGGTCAAAGAAGAAAGAAAATATAGATTAGTATCCTTAGAAAATGAAAATAATTCTTACCAAATCTTAAAAGTTTTGCCCAAATTCTTATTTAGAAGCAATTTCAGAGCCCTAATTATTATTTTAAAAAGAAATCAATTAAATCATTCAAATGAAGTATAAAATGATACCTGCACATTATGCTCAAGTTCAAAAATGAGCACTTAAGCTGGGTGTGGTGGCGCACGCCTTTAATCCCAACACTCAGGAGGCTGAGGTAGGAGGAGTGTTGTGAGTTCGAGGCCAGCTTGGGCTACAACATAAGTGCAAGGCCGGCCTGAGCTACATAGTGCAACCCTGCCTCAAAATACTAGGGCTGGGAGTTTGGCTCAGTGACTTAAGTGCCTGCCTGGCAGGCACAAGATTGTGAATTTGATCCCTGGTGCCACAAACAAAACAAAACAAAACAAAACAAAACACAAAAATGAGCACTTAGAAACCGTAATGAGAAAAATATTACAAGAAAACATAATAAAAAGCTACTACTATTTGCAATGAAAATTAATAAAGGTACATATCTAGAAATAACTTTTGCAAACATTATCAACATGAGTAAAACAAAATTTTGTTGAGATATTTAAGAACTTTAAAAGAAACACTTTTAAATATGCCATGTTCCTGATAGGAAGATCATATATTATAAGAATACAAATCAGTTCTTAGTTTATCTTTAAGTATCAGTGTACTGGTAAATATTTAACAACTGGCTCTTCAAAAAAAAAATAATAAAGTCCATATAAATGTACATAAGTTTATTATAATTTTTTTAATTGAATGAGTATTATAAAATTTTATCTTGAGCTGGGAATATAGTTCAGTAGTACAGTGCCTGCCTGGCAAGTGCAAGGTTCTGAGTTTCATTTCCAGCACCAAAAAAAAAAAAAAAAAAATTATCTTGTACATATACAAAGGTCAAATAGCATCCAGTTTGCAAATAATAATAAAATACATAATATTCTTTATTGTGAATTCTATATGGACTTCAATTCTCACAAATGCTTTCAATAACTTGCGACACTTTTATAAATGTAGCCAGCCAACAAATACTGTAACTGAGGAATGAGCATCATTGCATATGTATTACATAATACTCATTTATTCATACATTATGTCCCTTTACATTAATGAGTTAGATGAACACAGGTATATGCCCAGTCCTCACTCATTCATCAATGATATGGGTGCCTTCTTTGCTGAATCAGATCATAATTTTAAAGTTTTGAAAAAATATTTCCTCAATTTTTTTGTACTATGTACAATGTTTGACTACAGTCATGACATGCTTTTGAATTTCATATGTTTATTGCCTTTTCCTTCACTTTCTCAAGTTTAAACAATCAACAAAACAGTAAATCATACCTTGATTTGTAGTGTCTTCCATTTTGCCTGGTGTGGAATATTCCTAGTTGGCCAATTGCAAGCTACCAGTGTTGACACCTAGTTTAGACCGCTACTTCATTCATCTACAAAACTGCATTCTAAGTTGATTATATACTTGAGTAATAAAACAAGTAATAAAAAAATAAATGCCTATTAAATGCCTGGTGGAGAGGGGGAGACTCTGTTTAAATGTTTCAGAAGAAATTTCAGAGGAAGGTTTGGTAGATTTAACCAAATAAAACACGACTTCAATTAATGGGATAAACAGAAAACATGTGGCTGCTCTTTTGATGTTTGTGTTTGTGGAAAATGGTTAGAATCACAAGATAAGGAAAATTAAACACCCAGAATTTTCACTGTTTCAGCTCTTCGAAGTATTAGCACTGTTATTTTTCAAAGGAGCTCAAAAGGTTATATTCTCAAAAACAGCTCATTCTTGCACAATGGTTTCAGAAATGTTTTCTCAAGTTCAAATTTGACTCCCAATGCGATCATATATTTTCTTCGTAATTAGTATTTCTATAATACTGGAATATTCTGCCCACAGTCATATTCCTCTCTCCCTCCTCCCAAGAAGTCCTGGCTAGAGAGAAGCGACACTCATGCCTGAGCACATCACAAGGCCGTAACAGTCAAAAACCAAAGTGCTGGTTCCCTGGAAGTGGTCGGTCTCAACAGAAACCCAGAGCATAGCAACAGGGAATGTGGGACAGAGGTGGTCCAGGAAGAGGGCATGTTGGGGTTCTGGTACAGTGAAGTCCCAGACACCAGACTGGAATTTAGGAGTAAGGCTCCAAAGCCCAGGAAGGGGGACCAGGAAGAGACAGGCAAGGTCTAATTTGAGCTGCTGGGCACATGAAACTGGCCAAGGTGCAGGACCAATGATCTAACTGCTACAGCGGCAGGGTGCGGGCAAAGGGAGCATTGCCTTTGGGGGCACTAGAAGAAGCCCAAGCAAAGAGGAGTGTAACTGTCCTCAGTGTAGGACACTGACACAAGCATTACCTGGGCAGGAGTCGCATTGTTCGGTTGGTGATGGCCGTGTTAGAGAGGTTGAGGTACAGGATTCCAGGGCAGCCCTCGGAAATGTGTCTCATTAATTCATCCTGCATAAAAAACAGAGGGAAGAATCACATCAACCCTAACAGGCTTGGCAATTTCTCCATGATCTCCCTATCACCTCTTTCTTCCTGGCCCAGAAAATAGGACAGTATATGCAAGTCTTGGTCTCTTTGGAGTTTTTGGTAATCATTCAAATCTAATTAAATAGAAGCCACTAGTTTCCCCTCAAGCTCTATTCCTCCTCCTTCTCCCTTTCTTTGGAAACAAAAACCCCATATCATCACAATGACACTTCTTTAGTAGGTGACGCCTTGTAAGCTCCATTCTGTGATAGGACCTTGGAGCAAAAGTATCAAAGTGTCAAACCCTCCTGACTCTTTGGGTTGCAATTATTCTGTACGACAGAAATAATAAGTGCTCTCAACAATTGGCCTTCATCAAAAATGAGTATTACACATACGTATTTATATATAGGTATGTGTTCTGTGTAATTAAATTCTGTGGTTCTGATACTGAACAGGTTAAAATAGCTGAACAGGTTTTCATCAAAGTTATGATAATTTTGAGAAGGCCTGACAAAACATATAGAGTACACACAAGCTGGGCATGAAATTCAGTGCTGATGCTAAGGTTGGAGAAAAGCTCAGAGGTGAGAGAGAGAATGGCGTAACTGGGAGCCAGGTGTGGAGGCGCATGCCTATAACCCCAGAACTCCGGGAGGCAGAGGCAGGAGGATTCTAAGTCTGACGCCAGCCTGGGCAACTTTCTTACCTCAAAATTCAAAATGTTTAAAAGGACTGGTGAGGTAGCTCAGAGTTAAGGCCCTGGGTTCAAGCATCAGTATCACAAAAATAAAAGGGGAAGAGGGGGAGACAGAGAGAGAGAGAGAGAGAGAGAGAGAGAGAGAGAGAGAGAGAGAGAGAGAGAGAGATTGTGACATTAGACAGAAAAACAGTGATTGCAAGCACTGGCCCTAACTTGAAACTTGTAAGACCACATGAACATCAAGCTTTGTAAAATGAGCTGTGTCTCATGGGTAACTACAGAAAGTTGAGCAATAACAGATTTTAATTCATTTAATGATGGTTGTTGAATGTCCCCAGGAACACCAACAGGTTAGCCAGTTTTAAATATTTATGGACTTGCAGTGGTTGACACTGCAATACATCGGGTCCTGTAAAGAGCAATCGCAGGTGTCCCTGGCAGGCAGAGGTAAACACCACCAGGTGAGCAGATGTGGTCCAAACACTTGCTGCATTACCACCACTGGCAAAACTGAGTTTCAGCAGGATCATGATCAGTTTAACATTCCATCCCTTACCATTTCCAGTATTCATGGATATTGGAAACAATAAAATTCACAGGTCAGGGACCCTGTCACCCTCAGGAAGGAACTGGTCGATGTCCGGGGGTGGCAAGCCGTACCTGAGATGGACCGAGTGTCCGTGTAAAGCTGCAGATCTCAGCGGGTGTAAGACAGGCAGGGTCTGCAGGCTGGTGCCACAGGGCTAACACGCAGGGCCTCTGCGGAGCCCTGCGCTCTCACCGTGCCAGCCGGCTGCCGGGAATTTTCCATATATTCCATCCCCAAGGCAGATGATCTGAATATGCATGTACACCTAATGTGTATACTGGTAGTACAGGTTTCCCAAAAAGAATGGGGTGAAGAACCATAATGTTTGACACTGTAGTTTAATATAGACATATAAATAAGTTTTACAATGTTCAGTGTGAGGAAAACTATTATTAGATAATAGGAAAGGAATAATATTAGCAGGGAAAAAGTATAAGGGAGGGTCATGGGGGATAAATATGATCAAAATGTTATACTCACATCAAAACACCACATTGAACCCCAATATTTTGTAAAACTAATAGGCAGGCATAAAAAGTATATATTTTAAAAGCATGGAAAAAAGACTCAGTGCACAATCAGGTATCAAAATGATTGTGCCCTTTTTGAAAGACCTTGGCAAATAAGATACAGCAAGGAGAGGCGGAAAAGGTGGCACACCCACCACAAAAGGGGCAGTTGGGCTGGGAGTTTGGCTCAGTGGCTTAAGTGCCTGTCTGGCAGGCGCTAGGTTGTGAGTTCAACCCCTGGTGCCTCAAAAAAATAAAAATAAATAAATAAATAAATAAAATAACAATAAAAGGGGCAGTCACAGGAGGATGAAGACGTGAGGAGCAGGGAGAGCACGGGCCCTGTGTACCACAGGAATCTGACTTCGCACCGAGACGAGACAGCACTCCATTCTCTGCATTTGCTGTCTGGAGGAGCCTGGACCTGTGAACATTCACACCACTCTATTCTCGGTATCGAAGAGCTCAAGGTGCAGTCCCCAAATATGGAAACACATAAATGCAAAAATCGCTTGAGTGCAGAATTCTTTATGAATTTGGCCATGGTGCACAGTACACAAATCCTCTTGGATAGAATACATTTCATAAGACAAACTTAGAAGTCAAAGCTCTTTGAATGAATGTCACCCGACTCCTTCAATGGAAGCCTGTCTCCCAGACCATGTCTCGAAGGGAAAAACAATAGTAAAATGTAGCTGAGTAAGATTATGAGCCCTTTATAGACTCCAGAATTGAACAAGACCCTGATGTTCATGAATTCAGTGCAGATACATTGCATTGATTTTCCTACTAGAAAACCAAAATCCAAAGAATATGATCTTCCAAAAATTGAGTTTGAACTGAAGCTCCCTGAGGGCAAGAACTGAAAACTAATTCATTTAAAAATTCCTCCTAACTCCTCTCAGAATACCTCTAACACATTAGGTGCTAAAAATAGGCATAGAAGGAACAAGTCCATTTGACAAGACGCCTCGTTATAGTCACAGCAGACACTTGGAGAGTATGGTAGAAAAGATTTAAATCTCTCTTAATGAAGGAGCACATGTTCACTTTGCTGGTGGAGAAAGTACAAGCAGTAGAACGTTTCTCCTCCCTTGTGGTCTGTGATGTGTCTATTCCTCCATCTCTAGGGGCACTTTTGAACATGAAGAAGCAGCTTGCTTATGTTGAACTACATGCCACTGGGGAGATACTTAGCTGACTTAATCTAAAGCCATTCTCCATGGTGTGGTGGACAGAAACCAGACCACTACTTTAAATCCCTAAACAGAACAACCAATCAAATGCTTGATTGGGATAATGAGCGGACAAGTTCTGAGGGTTTTAATGTTTTCATGTACACATTTATTTATGTCTTGTCCTTCAGATAAATGTTTTGCTGTGAAAATGGGAGGACAAGTTTTGTGGAAAAAAATTACTAAAGGCAGAGTTTCAAAAAACTCTTCATTCTAACAGTAGCTATGTATGCAAACCTAAGTGCAATCGAAAATATAAATGCTGAAGCACTGATAGAACAGATGGAACTCAGGAGAGGGACAATCCGTCCTGACAGAACGTGAGTGGAACTGTGTGGGACTAGAGGTTGGGAGGAAAGGAGGGTGAGTGGTAAGCGGGGACTGAGTTCTATGAGGACAGAGTGAGTTCTATGGGCAACGTGTTCTAAAATTAGTCATGATGATGGCTGCACAACTCTGTGAGTGTACCAAAAACTATGAAATTACGCACTTTGGGTAAACTTAATATCCCAGTGTGTAGGGTTCCCCAAGGCTGTATCCACTGCGATATAAGTCCTCCTCTCACACTTTCCCTCTAGGTTGATCATATAACTCATAATATTAATCACGATTTATGCACAGGCATTAAACCAAGATGGAATCTCCAGTTCTAGTTCGTTACCTACTAGATATCTCCATCAGAGGCACTCATTAAATATTTTGAAGGAGTCCTCCATACCAAAGTCTGTGCTGTGTGCTATGACCGTCACAGAAAATATGACATGTCCCCTGCCCTTTCAGTCTCTTGAGTTAGTGAAGGCAGAAGCATTATAGTTAGGGACCCGGAGGAGCACAGTGAACCCAGACCTGATGTTCTAGTAGAGGAGTGATGGGTAAAGTAAGGCTTAGAGACGGGCAAAAAGGAAAGCACTGCTTGGGGACGAAGAGGAAGAGCCTCCTCAGCAAGGAACACAGCACGAGTGCGTGTGAAAGTGCAAAGAGCAGCTTGGTGTGTGCAGCACGGAACGCCCAGTGGCCTGCAGCTGCTGAAATGTCCTGTACACACTGGAGTGGGGGTAAGACGGGGCAGAAAAGGAAGCACAGACATGACACGGGGGGCCCCAAGTCACAGTCATGTGAAGGTGCTTGGACTTTACCTAGTAGTGTAGAGGACAGGAGTGTGATGTTGGTGGGAGTGAAGGACTCCGATGTACCCACTAGAGACTATTATGTGCTCACAGATTGGAAGGCAGATTAGGGCAGAGGGAAGACCTGGAGATAGGGACTAGAGAGGAGGCATAGAGATATATGTTCATTTCCATCCTCTTTAAGACAATTATCAATAGCCATGAAAACCATTCAAATGAGCCTATCATCTCTGCTGGGACCCAGTTTCCTGTCCCATATATACATGCAATATAAATACAGTCCATCCTTGTGTAATCATTAAAGAATTTCCAGTAGGCAGGGGCTCCAACACTGAGCACATACCTATAAGATTAGTAACAGCATTGTATAGTTTGGCTAAAATTTCTTGCCAATACATAATACAGTTTGCTTTTTCCCACTTTCAGCCTTCAAGGTACACATAGGCATACACTCTACATATTGGGTTTCCAGTGTAGGAAGTCTGCGTTTCTATAAACAACAGTTCAAAAAAGCTGCTTATACTTACTGTGAGTGTTGGGCAGTCAGAGACATTCAGCTCTTGCAAGTTTTTACAGTGGCCTAAATCAAACAAGTTACATATTACCAAGCAACATATTACCAATTTTAAATTTAAAGTTTTTCCATCTTGCACTCAATGTGATGTATTCATTAGAAAATAAACAGAAACCTTGGCAAGTAAGGTGTTTTAAGTATACGGATTTCTTTTCCCATGAAAATAATTTCAAGAGGTGATCAAAAAGTATATGAATGTTTAAATTTAAAAATTATTACAGTAAAAAGCACATTGCCATTAACCCCCTTCACTCTGAATGCACATACTCCATCATCTTGCCATTTTCTGAAGCAGTTCTGGAAGCTCTCTTCCATAAGGCATTATGAGGAGTGATTACCACTACGGTGAATGTGCTGAGCGCCATCCAGCAGAAAGGCAGGCTCTGAAAAGCATCCTGGTGTGTCCTCTTCCACCTTACTCATCCACCAGACCCGGCACTGTGCAACTTCTGGCTCTTCCCCAAAGTCAAAGTTTCCATGAAAGATACATGTTTTCAATCAATTCAAGATATCCAGGCAGCCATGACAGTGCAACTCAAAATACATAAAAGGACTTCCGGAACTGCTTCAGGAAGTGGCAAGAATGATGAGATAAGTGTGTTTGGAGCAAGGAGAGTATTTTGAGGGGGATCAATGACAATGCGCCTTTTACTGTAATAATTTTTTTATTTATGCACTGTTTTTCAATCATACCTCACATTTTGGCTTCAAAAATTATATAACTATATATATATATATATATATATATATATATATATATATATATGTTTGAGAATTATAGGAAGAAGGGGAAAAGAGAAATGTTACTCTGAAAAAATACAAAGAAAACAAACCTGCTCTTTTGTGCATACTTTTTTCTGTCTTAACATTTTATCATGAAAAATTTCAAACATACACAAAATGTATAAGAAATGTATAATTAATACTTCTATCTCCACCACCTAGATTATAACTTATATTTTGCTGTATTTACTTTACCACAGGTACACCCACCCACCCATTTTTTCAGTGCATTCTTCATCCCATCTTACTTTTTATGCATTTCAGAGTAAGTTGCAGACATGGACACACTTTCCTCCAAATACTTCAGCATGCATAATAATGAACTATTCATTATGGGTTTTTAGGTTATACTGGACAACTTACAGACAGCTCATAACAAATCACAGGCGTAGAAGTGAAGGGTTGGGAAAGCTTAATCCTGATCAGCTCTGGAACCAGAGGTCACTGCACAGCGTATGGTCCTTTAAAGGAGACGAGACATGTACACGAATAGCCAAACGCACAGTGTGACAGTCAGAGCCTGGGAGCCACTGGGGGAAGACACACAAACCAGTGCATGGGAGGATCTTGAGGAAAGCAGGGGAGGCATTCTAGGTGGGGAGGAGACCCCACAAATCAGGAACGCTGCGGGCCAGGGTGGTCCTGGCACGTGAGCTGCTATCTGGAGTGGAAAGTGCGTCTGCAGCTTGTAACCACATGGCCCCATGCTAAGACAACAGACATGTTATTAGTTAAAAATCCATTTTGAACATTTCTTCCTTTGCCAAGAGTGGACTGTGACCTAAAAGATAAATGCAAACCAGGAATATTTTCTGAATAAAAAAAATATGCAGATCTTAGAAGTCACCAGTAAAACTTAAGGAAACAACAGGTTCCCAAAACAATATAAGTTAGTTTGTGAGGTGAATGTTATGAAATAGAATATCTACATCAGCATAATTCATGCAGTCAGCCAATATTTATCAAGGAAATACAGTAATGAGCAAAACAGACAAAAATCCTTCCCTTTAGGGAATTCATTTTCTAGTTAGAGGAATGTAACAGCATACGAAAGAACTAAAACATTCACTTTGACAGATGCTGATAAATTCTGTGGAGAAAAATAAAACAAGGAGCGCCTGGTGGGGACGGGGTGCGATTTTAAATAATCCCCTAAGGACAAGGCTTCCCTGAGAGGGTGACATTTGAGCCGTGATGTGTGGGAGATGACACCACCTTGTCTGAGCGTTCTAGAATTCTAGGACCATATGCACCCTGACTGGGAGGCAGGAAGGAAAGGAGGAACCAAGCTCAGGAGGATACACACTCAAGTCCAACTCTTGGTTACACTGGTCCCACTTTACAGGCAAGAGGTGAGGTGAAGAACAGCTGGGGTCACATAGCCACACAGGCAGGTGAGAGTGCACTCAAACCCAGGACCCCAACATCTGGCCGATCCACCAGGCAAGCAAGAGGATGAGAGCTCTCTACACCGCTGTTCTGAGAGCGCCTTTTTAAGCCAGAAGGCCTTTGCCTAAAAACAAGTTGTTTCTGTCTCACACTGTGCTCCCAATGGTCTTCAACTTCTAATTTTTTTTTTTCTTCCTGATCCAACCTAGGCACTCCACGTACCCCAGCTGGGTCTTGTTGTTCCTGAACATCCTTAGTTGAGATTGTCCAAGCTTGGATTTCAGAGGAACACTTTCTTGGCTCCATCTGTCACACCCAGGAATCAGGGCCAGCTGGATGTCAGGATGCGTGCGGTCACCCTCGTTATCCTGCTGTGCTTCTGCAGGGCCACTGAGCTGCTGCGCAGGGCCGGCCCTGGCAGTGCCCGAAGTCGTGCCATCTATGGGCGGGCAGCGGGCAGCCGGAGGGGCTCCCACCCTGTCAAACGCTACGCTCCAGGCCACCCCTGTGATGTGTACACCTATCTCCACGAGAAATACTTAGACTGCCAGGAAAGAAAATTAGTTTATGTGCTTCCTGCCTGGCCTCAAGACCTGCTGCACATGCTGTTAGCAAGAAACAAGATTCGCATATTAAAGAGCAACATGTTTTCCAAGTTTAAAAAGCTAAAGAGCCTGGATCTGCAGCAGAATGAGATCTCCAAAATCGAGAGTGAGGCATTCTTCGGTTTGAACAAACTCACCACTCTCTTACTGCAGCACAACCAGATCAAAGCCCTGACGGAGGAGGTGTTCATCTACATGCCTCTCCTGAGCTACCTGCGTCTGTACGACAACCCCTGGCACTGCACCTGTGAGATAGAAACGCTCGTTTCCATGTTGCAGGTGCCAAGGAACCGAAATTTGGGGAACTATGCTAAGTGTGAAAGCCCACGAGCACTGAAAAATAAAAAACTGCTGCAGCTGAAACCCGAAGAGTTGTGTAATGAAGAAGAAAAGGAGCAACTGGACCCGAAGCCCCAGGTGTCAGGGCGACCCCCAATCATCAGGCCTGAGGCAGACTCAACTCTGTGCCACAATTACGTGTTCCCCATACAAACGCTGGACTGCAAAAGGAAAGGTGTGTGAGTTTCCTAAGTTTCCATTTTCATGAGCTGTTAGAAACACTTGTCAGTCCTAATACTCTCCCTGCACCCCATCCAAATGCCTTGGTATTTCTGTCTCTTCCACCAGAAACATTTTCCCAGCAGGAAAAGAATCTATCCCAAGCTTTTCTGGTTGGTGATTAGAGGACAGAGGAGGACAGGAAGTATCCCCAGCAGGGGCTGTGTGTGTGTGTGTGTGCTATATGGTAGCCCCTTGATCTTCAGTTCGATTTAATTTATGTAGATTAAGCAATGAGTATAAAAACAAATGCAAATGCCATCTAAGCCTCACTCACACTTATAAAGGTAAACCATGGTGTGCACCTTCAGGGAGACAACCTCAAGGAAAGGCATCCACAGAGCAGGACAGGGCAGAGGGCTTGGAGACAGAGGCCAAGTGGTGTAGTAATGCCCTTCTCTATTTCACTTGCTTAGTCCCAGGGTTTTGATAAACACTTGCTAGCATCCTACAACTTGGTTGTTCTCAAGTTATCCAGAATAAGACCAACAAAATTTAAAGAACTAAATTTAAAATACTGAATCCAAGAACTACAAGCCTAAGGAAATCCTTCTAGAATATGACCGATTCTCTGCAAATCTTTGCAGGGTTTTCCATTTCACACAGTGTTGCTCTAGTGCTTTGCAGGATTTGCACACACAGCATAAAGCTCTGGAATGAGAAAAAGACGGGACATTTTCATACTGCTCTTGAGATATTAGCAAAGACAGATGCTATCCAAGTGTGATTCCAGAACTGTTCATCTACTCCACGATAGCAAGCCATGTGGCAGTGTCTATAGATGTCATTGTTGGCATGGTTTAATAATTTGTAACATTAAATTAAAGCCAGATGTCGCTGAAGACATATTAGAGTCATATTATAAAGCATGGTATTATTCTTTCTGTCTACTTTGGAAAGTTTTGCTTTGTTTTGTTTCTTTGAGAGCAAGCAAAAGGGCAGGTTAAAAGAACTCTAACAGACCCTCTTAAGAAAATGGAAGTCAGGAATTCATTAAGGTAGAAAAATCAAGCAGCTTGGTCAGAGGTACATTTGTCATTTTTCAGCAAAGTCATGTGTCAGCCTTGCCACTCTCTTCCTAACTCTGACGGTGGCACCTGGTGAGAAGGCAAACATCATGGCACTGAGAGGTCTGCTAAGACACCCTACAAACTGCACGTAAGTCAGTGCCACAGTGGAACAGTTATGCCTCATAATTGGAGACATGCCAAGCTGGGCTCCTCTAAATTTGAAAGGAAGTACACATAACTGGAAACCTCCTATGCAAGCCACAACCTTAGAATGGTAGCAGTATCCCATATCTAGAGGAGAAGGATGAGGACCAGGCCCGGATCTCACAGATAAGCAGCAAAACTAAGATTTGAACCCTGGTCCACCCGACTTGGTTCCTATGAGATTCCTACTGCTACCTCCCAGAATTAACTGACCATGTCCAAACAAGCTACTGACTATTGAGTGAGCACTAGCAAGCTCTAGAAGACTCAGTACATGCAGTTTCTCTGAGGCAAGATGGGGTGGAATCTCCTTGATGTTGTTTTGGTGAATGCTTAGGGCTTTGTGTTGAAAAGCAAGTTTCCTAGGGTTTTCTTTGTGACACTTAGATTAAAAACTAAAATTATATATTTTTAAAACTGGGGCTGGGAGTTTGGCTCAATGGCTTTAGCGTCTGTCCGGCAGGCGTGAAGTTGTGAGTTTGATCCCTGGTGCCACAAAAACAAATAAACAAACAAACAAACAAAAAACAAAAAACAAAAAAACTGAGTCATTATCCTAAAGTTGGGTGAGAACACTTGACTTTACCAAGGTTGCTCCATCACATTTGAGTACATTGGCCCTCTCTGCCTCAGATACTGAAGAGGGAATTAAAAAGGATTGAATTCATTAATGATCTGAGAAAAATACCATCTACACAAAACTTAAGACTTCTACAGCTAAACTATACTGTGCTCTAAGAAGACAGACTGTAGCAGAAAATATCTGTCTTCCTTTTTACTCTTGGCCCATTCCTTTCCCTCAGTGACCCTATTTGTGCTTTCATGTTTTTTTCCATAAAATTTTTTTAGACAGGGTCTTACTATGTAGTTCAGGACAGTCTTGAATGCACTATGTACCCTAGGCTGGCCTTGCAATCCTCCTGCCTCAGCCTCTCACATGTTGGGACTACAGACATTCACCACGATGCCTGTTCCATAAAATGTTTTGATGGGTAAACATCAGCTATAATTATTACTTTCTTTTTTCAATTTATTACTAAGTACAACTTTTCAGAAATGCCCCATAAATTCACCTTCCCCTGCTTAAAAAAAAAACTATATATATATATATATATATATGCACACAAACACACACATATATATTATTACTAGAATGCAATGTAAATACGATGTACAAACTTTTCGGTATATACAATATTAAGTCAGACATAAAAGGATAACTTGAGTTCCCCTAAATGTTAGTAACTCTATAAGTGAAAGCTTGTACTTTTGTTACAGGAAAATTCCCAAGTCAAACCAAAAGGAAGACTGTCTGCACTGAGGAGATAAAAAGGCAGCATTTAATCTTTAAGCCAGCAGACTGTTGCAGGATCACTCCCAAAGGCAACAGCCCTGAGTTTACAAACAGTTTAGTTTATATAGCACTTAGAAGTGGGAAGTACAAAGCAAGTGACAAAACATTACATAACTGGTTACATGCATTGAGTCATACACTGACAGGCAGGCTAGTCTTGCATAGAGCTGTTGAAACAAGGGAATTGTTTATCATAATATAGAAACATCCCAGGAACACAGTGAGCATAGTTAAAAGTGTCCTTGACTAGCCCAGGGTGCCTTAAGGTATAGACAATTACTCTGAATCAGTGCTTATCAGAGGTATGCAGCTGGGCTTTAGACACTGTCAAGGTCAAATGAATTCAGCAGAAACTTGGTCAGAAACCTTTAATTGCTCTTTAATTTGTATCACCAAATACCCATAAATTTGCTATTTTATAAATGTATTCTTACACTATAATTGTGCCCCAACACTTTCATTTTTAAAGTATATACAGTTTTACTTTTAGCTCACACATAGTAAATATACATATTATGGGGTATAGTGTGCTGCTTCAAAATACTATACAGTGGATCTTTGACCTACAAGTTCAATTTGTTTGTGAGAGCTGGCTGTAACTCAAGTTGGTTGTAAGACAAGACTATTTTTCCCATAAGAAATCATGGAAATAGCCATAATGCATTCTGAACTCCTAAAGCACCACTTAACTAACCTTTTCATAATAAAAGAGAGTTATATAATATTGGGGACCACAAATTATAAATTGACATAGAGTCTGTTGGGGAGGCTCCTTGCGCTGTCTTGTGGGCTGGTTTTGGAATGTGAAAATCCCGCTTCCTCTCAGTCACTGAGGCTCGCAGAGCAGGATGAGGTCTCCTGAGGACAGCACCAGGAGACTAGCCCCAAGGTGCGGGAATGAACTTCCACTTGTTTCCTTTATGATGTTACAATTGTGCTTTCAAACACTACTTCTACCCTGTTCCGGAAAAAGCACCGTATCCCTGTCACTGCATGGGCTCAAGTCGATGGTGGCTGACTGGAGATGCTGGGTCATTGTTCCCAGAGAACATCGTTTGGCCCAGAGCTCTGTTTTCTTGCAATTCTTGTCTTGTTTTCTTTTTGTTTCCTGCCATGCACCCTAATGCTAGGCAGGAGATGGGGGACTTAGTAAAACTGGCACCATGGAAAGGGTCTCCAAATAGTATAATGTGCATAATTTACCAGAAACAACAATAATTTTCCTAGTGTATATACCAAAAAGTTATAAAATGTGCCTAGGTTACTAGGAACAACAATTTCATACTATGCTCACCATTCAAATTGACATCTTTGACCTTTAAGAAGGGAGGATGAAATGGAAGGTGGTCACTGTTTGGAAGGAGAGTCCCCTTCCGTGAGAACATGGGACTCTGGCTATGCTTTGTCCTCTGTCTCCTTGGGAGAGTCTGTAGTCCACTAGGACCTGCTTCTGGCTTACTAGGTCTCAACTGTTTCAGAACGAAAAACTGGCCTAAGGTTATCTGCTTCTGTCTTTTCTTTAACACTACCGTTCTGTAGTACGCCATGACATTGTCATTAGATGAGTTAGTGCAGTGATTGGCTTTTTCTGTCTGGGTTGGTCTTCTCCACAAATGTTTGTAGCTCTGTCCTTTTTTTCAGAATTTCCTTTATTTCAGAACTTTGCTGCACTGATTGTTGATATCCCCTCTTTAGAAAGCACCTCAGCTGCCATTCTCTGCTGCTCAGCCCGAAGCTCCTCAAATTCCTCCGTAGACAATTTTCTGAGTGTTCTTCCACCAGTTCCTCAGCATCACCACTGTCAACCTGCAGGCCTGTGGACTCTGCTATGGTGACAGTGTCATCAATCTCAGGGTCAATTGAAGGCTCAGGCTCCTCTACACAGCCTTCAAAATCTCCTTACTGTATAATTTCAGGCCACACTCTCTTCCAGGCAGATCTCAGTGTCCTTAGATATTGACCCAAGATTTCTCAACCCCATACAGGAAATTATGTTGTAATGTTCCTTCCAGAACTCTTTAAATATATATCAGAGACAACCTTGAGGCACTTCAGGAACAGTTGCTTGGTGTATAGCTTCTTAAATTCAGCTATAACCTGCTGGTCCATAGGTGCAGTAGAGGAGTTGCATTAGGTGGGAGGAACTCGACTGAGAGCAATGGGAATTCTTCAGCCAATTCTTTCAAATCTCATGGGTGAGCAGGTGCATTGTCCATGATGAGGAGAGCCTTGAATGGTAAGCCTTTGTCCTCTAGATACTTCTTAACAGTAGGACATAAAGTCTCCTTGTTCCACTCAAGAAAAAGTACTCTTGCTACCAGGTTTTTGCATTAGCTCTCTACATGGCTCTAGCTTACTCTTCGTGACTTTGTTTTATGAATACTTTAGGAGTTTCAGAGAGATAAACCAAGAGAAGCTTTATCTTGAGGTTACCACTCGCACTGGCATATAGCAATAAGGTTAGTCTATCCATTATAGGCTGTGGCCTGGCATTTTCTTCTTTTCCTAGGTAATGTATGTTTTCCTCAGCATTTTCTTCCAGAAAAGGCCAGTTTCATCACAGTTGAAAACTTGATGAGAGCAAAAGTCATTTCTCTGTGCCATCATTTCAAAGTGATGGATGTAATTTTCTGCAGCCCTTTTATCAGCACTGGCTGCGTCACCATCCCTAGTGACTCTATGAAACCCAGTTCTTGCTTTAAAATTGTGGAGCCATCACTTACTGGCACAGAACGCTTCAGTATTACAACTTTTTTGATGGATTATCCTTTATGAGATCTGCACGTATAGCCCTAGCTTTTTCACAAATTATAGCCTCAGGCTATAACCTGCCATCTCCCTTTTGTTTATCCACACTAATAATAGCTTTTCTACCTCATGTAACACTGTTGACTGTGGCTTACTAATTTGAGTCACACCTTTAGCAACACTAGCTTCCTTATAAAAATCTTTTTTCTGCAAAACTGTTGAGATGGTGGATTTTGACATGCTGGACATATTAGCCAGATCAATCACACAAATTCCACTGTCATATTTTGCCACTATTTTCTTCTTCTTTATTTTTATTATGATTGCATTCTTTACCTTCCTTTCCTTCTTTAACTTCTTTTCTAGCTTTCTTAGGGCTATTTAATAGCAGTAATCATAGCAATTATATAAAACATTATCTGAAATCATGTTCACAAACACACGCATCTGGGCTCAGATTGATGCTTACGTATGCTTACATATGCTTTTCTGTCATCACAGGTCTTTGCTTGCAACTGTGTAAGTGGCTGGCATTTGGGTTATAACTCAAGACTTTGGTTGTAGGTTAAACCTAAAATTCCAGTTGTAACTCAAGTTGTTCACATGTGAGGGTGGTCATAACTCAAGGGTCCACTGTATATCATACAGTGATCAGATCAGGGTAACTTGTTTATCATTCCTTTGCCTTGGGAGCATTCAAAAATCCTCTCTACTGGCTACTTTGGAGTATATAATTAAGTGTTGTCAACCATGGTTACCCTATTGTGCTACAGAACACTAGAAGTTATTCCTCCTCCTCCTTGTACCTGTTAAAAATCTTCTCTCCATCTCTCTCTCCCCAACACTCTTCCTGGGCAGAACCAATGCTACAAACTATAAAAGGAAGAGTACTTTTCTCTTTTTATCAATGTAATTGGCTTTTGTTGTGGCTTTTAGAAACCTACTGATTCATTTGATCATTTATTTTTTATGTTTTGCTATATTGCTATTTCCTATAAACTTAAAGGCAAAGATATTGCTTACTAAATGTCCTTTGGTCTTTCCTGGCCCAGGACTATGTCTTTTAAATTGGTAATAATGATTGAGCTGCCTTTGATCTTTTAAAGCAGTAATTTAAGCAATCTTTAAAAAATAAAAATATAGGGAAGTTAAAAACCACAGCTGATTTCAAGCATGCAAACTTGAATTCAGTCCACTCTCATTATCCTTATTCCAGTCTATAAATGGGTAACGAATGCCAAATACTAAGAACAAATGCTCAGCAATGTCCATCTCTAGCTTCCTGCTAGAATGCAGTAATGCTTTTGATTATTGTATCCCACGTTAGACACGACATAAAATCTACAGCAGCCTATAGGTTGTCAACACCAGAGGAACTAATGGTGACATCAATGAATAAAAGCCTTTATCTCTAAATGCACGAGACATAGCAGTTTACATGCATTATCATTTATTCCTTACAACTCTAGAAAAGTAGTTATTATCCTCATTTTATAAATGACAAAACCAAGGTATAGAGAAATTAAGTTGCTCTCCAAAGGTCACACAGGTAGTCAGTAATTCAATTTTCAAGCCATTGGCCACCATAAAATGCCATCTCCTCCTTTAAAATTCTGGGTGTATCTACTAGGCAAGAAGACTCTATTAATGCCTCCAGGGTGCTGCTTCCCAGTACTGTACTGTTTCCCCTTGGGCTCTGTACAAGAATATCCTACACATGATCACACAGAGAGAACCCGCAATCCAGATTCCTTTCTCGGGAACTGAGCCTTCCTCAGCTGACTTGCTGTGAGTCAGATGGTGTCTGTAGGTACCTAATGTGTGCCAATTCAACCACACAGACCTCAAAGATCACTATTTTTGCCTTCAACATCTGACACCAAGAAAAAAATAATAGCTTTATTCACTGAGAGGCAGGCACCTTGCCAACAAAACTTAGTCTTTCAAAGGGAATAAGATGTGGGGCTAGTTGAAAGGCATGTTTATGCCATACTGAGGTAAATGGATTTGCCAAGAACACATAAAAATAAGTTTTGGCTGGTTTTAGCTTCACATTTATTAGAATAATTTACAATTTTTACCTTTATGGCTGTGGAGAATTATTTAGGTAAATTGTGCCCTGGTTTAAACACA
>RJWM01027938.1:7972-26289 GCA_004363535.1 Dasyprocta punctata | reverse complement strand
TGGGCAACTTGGTAAGACCCTGTCTCAAAATAAAAAATAAAAAAGGAGCCAGACATGATGACACATGCCTGTAATCCCTGCACTTGGGAGGCTGAGGCAGGAGGATTACTTCGAGTTCATGACCAGCCTAGGCTACATAGTAAGTTCAAGGCCAAACTGAACTGCATAGTGAGATCCTGTCAAAAAACAAACAAAAAAAACAACCAACCAAGCAAACAAAAAAGAACAGGATGCCAAGGCCCTGGGTTTAATCACCAGTACCAGTGTAGGGGGATTATCAGAAGGATTAAAAGAGAGTTGAGAAAATGTCTCATTAAGTGAAACAAAAAAGATAAAAAGAGAGAAAGTAGGTGAAAATAAATTATTCCAGGAGGTCCAACTTCCTAATAGTAAAAACTCCAGAAATAATTTTTTATTTTTTTGTAAAGGATCAGCACTTAGATGAAACCAGAACAGGAGTCACATTAGAAGCTCTGAGACCACCCTGCAAAATTCTGTAAACTGTCCCAGCCTGACAGCTCACAGAAACCACACCAAGTGCGAGGGTAGACATTGACACACTGGGACACACAGGCTTCAGAACAATCGCCCTCCCCAGGAAGCTCCCGACCCTGTGCCACCACAGTGGGGATGCGGGACTGTGACAGAGCCAGCGATGGCCCAGGACCCGAGGCTCCAACAGGAAGGAGCAGGGTGGGAGGAGCCTGGGCAGCACATGGGGAGCAACCAGTCTGACCGAGGGGTGAAAGGGAAGCAGGGGGTCCTGCAGCTGAGATAAAAGATGACAGCAGTAAACTTGCTGACAGCTGCTCTCCTCTTCTGTCAGACAGTGGGGGATACACTGAGGGTAGAAAGCTAAGCCCCTCCAAAAGGGGTGCCCTCCGAAAAGGGGAACAAAATGTCTCTCCTCTGGCTCAGGCCCGCCCCCGCCCTATTTTGCTCTGCAGATCCCCACCTTTGGCGGAGGTGGTGGCCTCCTAGGATTCCATGGTAACCCACTCCGAAAAGGACCTAGTCCACTGCCTTCTCCTTTACAAATGGGGAAACTGAGGGTCCCTGGGGTCACGGAGAGAGAACAGGTCCATGTGCTTCATCTTCTGATTCATTGAGAGCAAAACCAGTAGCAAGAACCCGACCAGCCCAGAGGGAACCACGGCCCCGAGCAGTGGAGGCCCTGCCTGGCCTGTGCCTTCCCAGGCCCTGCAGCTCTCCCTGTGCCAGGTCCCTGGGTCACTCCTATTTGCTACCCATTAAAAGAAGAATATGTAGATGTAAGTGGGTTTCATACACCGTGGACAAAGCAACTGCAAACTTCTGGGGGGAAAAACTGGAGGTGGGAGGGCAGGGAACAATGCAAAGCCAGACAAGCGCCAGCAATCACCTCCGACCGGTGCTCCCAGGCCGACTCCTATTTGTTTTATTTGGTTAAGAATCAAGGCCAAAACCGGACGTGGTGGCGCACGCCTTTAATCCCAGCACTCGGGAGGCTGAGGTAGGCGGAGCGTTGTGAGTTCGAGGCCGGCTTGGGCTACAACGCGAGTGCAAGGCCGGCCTGAGTTACATAGTGCGACCCTGCCTCAAAAAATACCAGGGCCGGGAGTTTGGCTCAGTGGCTTAAGCGCCTGCCCTGGCAGGTGCAAGGCTGTGAGTTCAATCCCCGGTGCCGCAAAAAAAAAAAAAAAAAAAAAAAAAAAAAAGAATCAAGGCCAAGCTGGACATGGTGGTGCATGCTTGAAATCTCCACAAATCTCAGTTTATACCTAATAGACCTTCAGATGGTCTGGCTTTTGATTCTCTAGGTTCACATCCTGCCTTTTCTAGAGGCTTGGCTCACCTCAAATTACTAAATTGCCTAGGCTGGCCTTGAACTTGTAGTGCTGCTGTCTCAGGTTTCTAGAGTGCTCTGTAATCTTAACATGTGTATGCTTTCTTGAAATCTATGGATCTGATCACCTCACTTACTAGCAGGGCCACCTTGGAATATTAATGTGGGGGCCAAGAACCCTGGCTGTAGGTGAGGAGTCCTGGGTTCGGGCCTGGCCGTCACTTCCTTACCCTGTGACCACGGATAAGCCACTTGTTCCATCTGGACTGCTGTTTGCCCTGCAAAACAGGCAGCTGGGGCACAGTGACCTCCCTCTCAGGCTCTCCCATCCTGTGCCTCCGATCCTCCTGTGCAGGTCAGGACGTGGGCCTCTCCTCCCCCTCCATTCCAGAGGCCGCGGCCTCTCCTTTCCTGCCCAAGCCCGGCTGCAGGGAGGATACGCGGAGGAACAGGCCCGGCTGTTGAAGCGGCTGTGGTGGGAGCTGGCTGGCAGCCAGTGACAACAGGCCCTGAGACACAGAGGGGCGTTTGTCCGGGGGCCTCGCGCCTCATGCAGACCTGTGTTCTCTCTGGTACAGCGCCAGCCCCCAGCCTGCTTGTGAGGGGGGACATGGGGTCCTGAGGTGGGACATGGGCACCGCACAGAACTGGGCGTCCTCCTGGGGGCCAGAAGCCTGGGCCGAGAGGGAGAGAAGGAAGGCAGGAGCCATCTGGGGAGGGAGCCACGGGGAGGGTGCAGCGGGGATGTCTTGCGGGGGACAGGGGAGGTGTGGACAGGGGAGAGAGCGGGTCAGGGGCAGTTCCCAGCTGTCTCCCTGATCAGCCGAGGGACTTGGCCAGGGACTTCCAGCTGCTTTCCAGGCCTCGGCGTCCCCAGCTCTGAAGTGGAGTGGCTCTCCTGTCCTTATGCTGTGAGGACTCCACTGAAGAAAATGATGACCCAGGAAAGGCCCAGGACAGTGTGGTAAGACAGCAGCGGTGTGGGTTCACGGACTTAGGTCCAAATCCCACCTCTGACTCTCACTGTGGACATCCTCCACTGTCCCCATCTGGATTGTAAGGACCAACTACAAACTGATGGAAAGTGCTGGAGGAAGAAGAACTGGTCAGGGCCACATTATAACTTTTGGGGGTCCAGCCAACTACAGTATATTTTCCTAGCCTCTAAAATTTTTTTGCTCCCAATGTGAAGGAAAAAATGAAAATATTGGGCTGGGGATATAGCTCAGTGGTATAAGTTTAACCTGGCAAGCACAAGGTCCTGAGTTCGATTCCCAGTACCCAAAAACAAAAAAGACAAAACTAAAAAATCAAAATGGGGTCAGGGATTTAGCTCAGTGGCATAAGCGCCTGCCTGGCAAGTGCAAGGTCGTGAGTTTGATCCCCAGTATAAAAAAAAAAAATCAAAACATTTTCTTCTACCTTAACAAGCGCCCTCCCATTTTAAAAGAAATTAAAACCTCCTTGAGGTCCTTGAAATCTCAAGGGCCTTATCTGCTGTGCCCAGTGGCTCTGCTGGTTCCAAGTTCTCTTAGTGCTGACCAGCTGAGACACCATCTCTGAGGTCTACCAGGCCCCAGTGTCTTCCACCAGGGAGCCCCAGGGTGCCCCACACTCCACAGAGCTGAGCTCAGAGCCCATCTGTGCAGAAACTCCCAGTCTCATTGTGCTCAGAGCACAGGTGTGAGGTTGGCGGAATCCAGGTGCACCCACAGCTGGGAGCCCAGGTGTGTGGTCTGGGTCCAACTCAAGGCACCAGGCAGGCAGAGGATGAGCACTGCTACTCACAGTCACTCTCTGGTCACTTCTTCTGTAGTGACCACTGTGCCTGGGGCTTTACCTTCATGATCCCACTAAATTCTCATCACACCCACTCTGCTTCACACGAAGTAAACTGAGGCTCAGAGAGGTCAAGGAACTCATCCAAAGTCACAGAGATGCCAGAGCAGGATTGGGACCCAGTCCTCTGCTTCCCAGACCCACCCTCGCCATAAAGCGTGGGTGGGAATGGAAAAGAGACCTTCAGGGTGCAGGAATGGGGGAGGGGCAAGTGTGAGTCAGGGGTCCTGGAAACATGAGAAAGAGCAAGAAAGAGGCTCAGGCAGGGAGAAGGGGCCAGGTGTGAGGGCACACGGCTCCCATGCAGGCCTGAGGGAAGCGGGCTGGGCAGGGCAGAGGGAGGCAAGTGTGTGCGTGCAGATGTGTGTGAGTGTCCAGAGCTGCCCAGGGTATGAGGGGACCTTGGCCAGGCTGGCCACTGCTGAACACCCACAAACCGCAGCAGATGCAGGGCTTGGACAAAGCCTTCCCCATCCAGGGAGCCTGGCTGCCTGGGAAGGAGCAGCTGAGCATCAGGAAGAGGTGTCTGGGGGCAGGGCAGAGGCCTGGGGCTGCGTGTTCATCTTAGGAGTGAGATTCCTAGCCGGGGACGGGGAGCCCACCTCTACCCCAGCTCACCGCAGCTGGGTGGGTCAGGCATGTGCTCGGTGCAACCTGTCCACCCCAGAGGTAGAGGGTGGAAGAGTCCTTTCCACTCAATCCTACCAGCTGCACAGCCGGCCCAGAGAACTTTCTAGAAACAAATCTGCCTGTGCCCATCTCTGTCTAGATCTCCGATGACCTCTCAGCAGCTAAGATGATCCAAATCCAAACTCCTCAGCAGAGCTTTCCCTCTCCAGCAGCGTCCAGACCTGAAGTCCCCAGGGTGGCAGCCACATCACTGCGTGTCACCAGTCTACCACCCCCAATCGCCAAACCCTTTCAGATTTATCATCATTTGTTACACAATTTCTTATGACCCTCATGCTCCCCATCTGCCCAGCTCTGGGTTCCTGTCTCCTCTGGCCTGGGTCCTGCTCAGCCTGCCTCTGCTCTGTGTCCTACAATCCTTCCCCACCATGCAGCCTCAAGAAGCTTTAAAAGCCTCAGGTCTGTATCACACTAGAACTCAGGTTGGCCAGCGAGGGCATGCAGGGTCTGGAGCCTGTAGCTCCTGTAGTTTCCTTTCTGTCTGAGCCTAACCCTGTCAGTCCCTTCTAGCCCTGCCCCAGGGCCTTTGACTATGCTGGGTCACTCTTTCCTCCCCTACTGATACTGCTGACGTTTAACCCAGGGTCATGCCAGTCCCCACACTGTGTCCTCTGATGGCACTGTGTTCCTCTCTCACTAGAGCTAATAACTGGCATCTCACACCTGAGGAATGGCTATGTCCCACACAAGACTCTGAGCTCCCTGAGTACAGGAGCTACACTGGGTTTGTTTCACATTTTGTTTTTTTCAGCACCGGGGATTGAACTCACAACCTTGCGCCTGCCAGACAGGTGCTTAAGCCACTGAGCCAAACTCCCGGCCCTAATTTTTTGAGGCAGGGTCGTACTACGTAGCTCAGGCCAGCCTTGCGCTCATGTTGTAGCCCAAGCCGGCCTTGAACTCACAACACTCCTCCTACTTCAGCCTCCTGAGTGCTGGGATTAAAGGCATGCGCCACCATGCCCATCTCTTTGTTTCACCTCTTAATCCCCGATGCTTTGGATGCTCTCAGCACATTGTAGGAATGAAGATGTGGTTGCTGAATGAAATAAATAAATGCAAATGAGCAGCGGGTGCTCAAGTGTCAGCGGCTGACCTGCAGCATCGGGCAAAGGACCTGGTGGTGTTTCCCACCCACGTGGCTGCTACCATGGTGCAGATGTGACACTGAACCCGGGACACTGTGAATACCATGGAGTTTGGAGAGAGGGGTCCTGTTATGATTCATGTCTGGATGCCCCTCCAAAGTCTCATGCAGTCGTGGAAGCAGGCTTCCAGAGTTTGTGATTGACTTCTGGTTCAGTGCTGGCATTACGGGTGTGAGTGCTACACCCGCCCTAGGATGGGTAGCCTACATACAACAGAAGGAGGGAAAGAAGCTCGCTCTCTTGTGCTCCTCCCTTTTGCTCTTGGTGCTCTTGCTGTCTTCCACCACCATGAACTGTTGCCCCTCTGCCATGACACCCCACCTTGGAGCCAGCTGATTACGGACTGAAACCTCCACAAACTGCGAGCTAAATAAACCTTCCCTTTCTTAACTTTGGGTGTTGTGTATTTTGTCACAGCGACAAGAGAAAAGGAACTAACACAGGTCTTGAGTAAGGGTAGCGTTTGGTGCTGGGTGGTCAGTGTACCCTCAGGCTGCAGGGTGAGAATCGCAGGGATATAATAATAGTTCATATTTGCTTTGTCCTAACCCCCCACCAACTAAGAACTGTATTTGATTGTATCATCCAGCTTGACAGAGTGCAGATGACGATCTAAATTTACACAGTAGGCCCAGGAAGGCAAAGTCTCTGATCCAAGTTCCCCGAGTGAGGCAGAGTACACACCCAGGGAATCTGACTCAGTCTGATCTGTGTGTAGAGGCTTCTGTGGTGAGAATGAACTTTGAATGGGAGCCCGCTGTGTGCAAGGCGCTTCTCTACAAACTCCACAAATAAGCTTCTCATTTGAATGGCCAATATATACATGTATAAGTCATTTCATCCTGTAAAAAGCCAGGAGGTGGACAGCATCATTTCCACCTTACAGGTGAGGAAACTGAGGTTCAGAGAGGTGAAATAACTGGCTAGCAGTTGCAATCACTGAAAGTGGGCAGAACGAGGTAGAATTTACACCAAATGTTCCAGCATTCAGGCTCCCTTCCCGCTCTGCCGGACTGAGCCCAGGGCTGTCTCATGCATGCTAGGAGGGCACTCTACCATTGAGTGACACCTCATCATTTTTGAGCTAAATCCTCACTGCAGTTCCCAGCTGGCCTTGAATTTGCAATTCTCCTGCCTCAGCCTCCTGAGGACTAGTGATTACCATTGTACCTGGCCAGGCTTCAAGCTTTTAAACATTCCATTTCACCGCTTTGCTCAGTGGATGAGCACTGTAGTTTTTCCTGGGATTTTGTAAGGTGGAGAGAGGAAGAGTTATATCCTAGCTGTGAAGAACTACAGGAATGAGTCTGGGGCAAGGGCGTGGAAACACCACGAAGAGACGTGTGGGATGTCGTGAGAGGTTGAGGTCGTGAGAGACCCAGCACAGCCAAGCCCAGTACCCAGGGAAGGCCAGAGTGGAGATGAGTCATACCGGAAGCACTGATTAAGCCTTCACAGGGAGAAACTAACATGCTTTGCTCTCTCAAGAATCCCTGTGCTATGGATTCACAGTGAGATGTCTGAAAACTAAGCCCATCAGGGTCAGACCGGCCCGGCTCTGCTGAGCGGCCTGTGGAAAGTTACTTAACCTCTTTGTGTTTCCATTCTTTTCCTGTAAAATGGAGGTAATAATGGGGCCTCCTTCATGGGATTGTGGTTGAAAGAAATGAGATAATAAATATAAAGGCGCTGGTGGTGTTGGGCACACAGCATCTTTTAGCATATTTCATTTCTCTCCCCTCTCTACCTCCAGAAAGACCTCTGCAATTCCCCAGCTGCACCAGAATCAAGACTAAAGTCAGGGATGGTACTAAGATGAGGGAGGGAGAAGAGAGGGAAATGTCTAGCTAGCTAGTTTTGAAATATGTCTGAGACGGCAGGAGAAGTATTTATTTCCTTCTCCTTCCTGCTCTGTGGACGGGGTTATGTAAGTCAACTTGTCAGGGCGTCCCCCTCAGGGGCCTCCAGGAGGGCGGCTGGCAGTGACATAAGTAAATACTTCTGTGCTCTCTGCCCTGGGCTCAGGTTTTGAGCAAACACAAGGCCTGCAAGAGACGGACGCAGGGAGGAGGAGGAGGCCAAGTCCTCAGTGAGCTTGGGGCCAGGCGTCAGGGGGCCCATGCTCCAGGCCCGGCCCTGCCTCGAAGGCCATGAACATGTGACAAGCCAGCACCTGGTTAGTGGTGAGTTTTCATGGTGACGTGACCTGGGGGAGAGGTCCTGTCCAGCTGGGAAGTGTGGGGGCCTCAGGCTGTGTCCCCATGGACAGAGGAAAGGTCATTCCGACACGGCTATTGCCTGTCTCCTGCCGTCCTGATGCCTGAACTCTCCTCTTGAGCTCTGGGGATGACTGAGTTTTCCCCAAAGGCATTGTCCCCTTTCTCAGAATGTCCCCCACCCCATGCACCAGTAGGTGGCAGAGCAGACAGAGGAGGAGCTCTGGAATTGGACTTGGGGTCAGTTTCTGGCTTAGTAGCAGTACCCTGGCCACATGACCTCTCCAGGGCTGTTTCCTCCACCTTCAACTGGGCTTTGTGGCTCCTGGCTCATCCCTCGATGTGACCACTGGAGAGGGTCACTATTAATGACAAGGGCCAATTACTTAGCCATTCTGCATCCACCAGGCATGGGGAAGGCTTTGGAGGCCTCAGGCTCTTGGCAACACATAGGCCTGAGCAGCGAGCCAGAGCCAGGGCTAGAGCCAGGGTGGGCACCCCGATGTCAGATTCCTTTGCCTCCCACACCTGCTCAACGCCTCCTGCCTGTCTCAGAACAAGTGGCGTCCTGTCTCCGGGTGCACCGATGCTTCCCAGCTGCAGCCCCCGTCACATCCCAAGATGGCTCCCACCCCACTTCCTCTTCCGCAGCAGAACCTGATGGCCACCCTGCCCAGCAGGACCCCAGGTGGACCCTGTGCCTGCACAGATCCCCCAGAACATGTCAGAGGTGACACAGGCAGTTCTGGGGATTGTCCTTAAGCAGCTGCCTCTGCTTTCTGTCCCTCAGAAGACTTGCCCTGAGGACTGTCCCTGTTAGAACCATCTGCCAGGCTGTGAGAGTCCCCAGGCCCATGGCAAGATCATGAGTGGACGTTCTCGTTGACAGTCCCAGCTGAGCTCCCAGGTGACAGCCAGCATCACTGGAAGCCATGTGAGTGACCATTTTGAACACCTAGAGCAGATGAGCCCTCAGAACATTGGACCGAAACCATGGGACCACCTGGCATGGCCCAACTGACTTCAGGAGGTGTAAGAGTAAATGTCACGCTGTTGGAAAGCACCAAGCAAGTGGTTACACTGCAGCAGCACCCAGCGCGCCAGCCTCCATGCACGCTCCCTCCCAGCTCTTGACAGTCAGAGGCGGTCAACAGAAACAGGCCTGGCCTCTCTGCGTTTCTTTCGTACCTGCCTCCTCTACTACCTTAGAATGACACGCGCCTGCTGGGCAGGGTTCCCGCTCCGCTCTGCATGGAGGCCTGTAAACCACTTAGGGAGTATTGGTTTCAAAACTGGTTTATCAACCTCAAATGTACCCAACCTGTCTCATCCCCCTGCAAGACCAAGGACATCAAGAGAAGAGTAAGTAAGATATTTTCAAGACTTGCTGGGACTTTTAACTGCTACTTTTTACGATGTCCTGCTACAGATCCTGTCTAGAAGCCTCTAATCCTGGTCCTAAATTCGTAGTCAACTTTCGATTACAGCAGAGCCTCTGCAGACGGACCACCCCAGCTCGAGATCACCTCCCTAACTAAGCAGGAGCGATCATCTCAATGGCACCAGACTGCTCCGAGCAGCAAGAGTCTCCCACACAGAGCCAGGTCTCCACTGCGCAGTGCCAAGTTTGAGAAAGTGATCAACCAGACCCCTGTACCCCTCAGCAAGCCCAGGAAAGCTGGCCGTGTTCCTTTACTGCCTTGCAGGCCTGATCTTCTCTGTCACTGCTGCATCCCCTTCACTGCCTCTCCTCGAGCTGAAGTTCCTGGCTCGCTTTCTCTTCCTTCTCAATGAAAAGCTTTGCCTGCCGGGTATGGTATCACATACCTATAATCTCAGCATTTGGGAGGCTGAGGCAGGAGAATTACCGTGAGTTTGAGGCCAGCCTGGGCTACACAAGCGAATTCAAGGCCAGCCTGCACTACATAGCAAGAAGCTGTCTTAAAAAAACAAAAACAAAAGCAAAAACAAAACGCTTTGCCTGTATACTCATATTTCTTGGCCTACTTTTTAATTTCTATTATCACTGAGTCAAAGGACCCCACATGACATAAGCAACCACACTTGGAGTTCCAGGATCTGGGAGTGGCAGCCATCAGCTCTGCATTCCTGGATCAGGAAGGCAGCCCCAGGTCCTGGAATTCAATTGTTCCAGGAAGTCTTGTGATTCCCCTACCTGACTTTGGCAGTCACCAGAGCTCCCTAACCTGGCCAGAGATCTGGGAGTATTTAGGGGGCCTCTAGATTTTTCCAATGTTTTAAAAGAATGACGTATGTAAAATACCCTCCTTCCTAAAGTTCTGAATACGTTTCTGTTTCTGGCGTGGAAGCCTGATTTACACGCCCTGACTTTTCACAGCTGCGCAGGATCTCCTAGATTTGTTTCTTTTATTATTTAAGGATTTCCTTCCAGAGTATTTTCAATGTGGCTCTTTGTGTGTTCCACCTTCTGAGGTTTTATTTACCTAAGGGTATTTTTATTATGACCTCATGTTTAAATGACAGTTTGGCTGACTTCAAGATTCTGGATTGAAAGAGTTCTTTTCTTTCAATTCTGAGTAATATTACTTCCTGGATTTCCTTTATCGGGTGTTGCCAGTGAGAACGTGTCAACCTGATTCTTGCTCCTGTGTAAGTGGTTCGTTATTTCTCTCTGCTCTTGCTCTGTGTTTTGTATTTTTATTCTCAACCTGATATCTCTGTGTGAGTTCCTTCCTTCTATTGTTGGTTATTCTAAGAGTCATTTCAACCTGTGTTCATTCACTTTTCTGTAATTTTGAAATATTTCATCTCTTTTTTTTTTTTTTTTTTTTTTTTTTTTTTTTTTTTTTTTTTTTTTTTTTTTTTTTTTTTTTTTTTTTTTTTTTTTTTTTTTTTTTTTTTTTTTTTTTTTTTTTTTTTTTTGTCTTTTTGAGACAGGATCTCACTATGCAGTTCAGGCTGGCCTTGAGCTTACTTTGTAGCCCAGACTGGCCTCAAACTTGCAAACAATTCTCCTGCCTCAGCCTTCCGAGTCCTGGGATTACAGGAGTGCGCCACCACGCCCAGCTCCATTTTTTTGTTTTTTTTTGGTCTTTTTGAGACAGGGTTTCACTATGCTGTTCAGGCTGGACTTGAACTCAATTTGTAGCCCAGGTTGGCTTTGAACTCGCAGTGATCCTCCTGCCTCAGCCTCCAGAGTGCTGGGATTACAGGCATGTGCCACTACAGCCAGCTCCCAGATGCTCTGGAGGATAATTTCCAATCTGATCATTTTATTCATTGGTTCTTCAATAGAATCCGTCCTCATGCTGTATGCCATTGGCTGTATCTCTTATTTTAAATATTGTCTTCTTCTTCGCTAATGTTTCAACTTGGTTCTCACGACTTCTCTTCGTTTTAAGCAGTTTTTAATGGAAGAGGCAGATGACTTCATTTCTCTATCTCCCCAATGGTTTTTTCTTTATATTTGCCCTTTTCCTTTCCTAGTGGGTGAGATTTGGCTTCAAGTTCAAGGATCTGTTCTTGGGCCCTTGTCTGGCTGTGGCCTGGTGACAGCCACCCTGGCGGGTGAAGACCCATGTGGAAGATCCCGCCACCGGCCTCTGCCCACTGCACCTGAGCAACGCTGGGGACATATTTCTTCCTGGAAACCTGGGCCACTCTGCTAACCTGCTCATCTCTGTGGTCTGCACCATCCTTGGGGCTGGCATGAGCTGAACGTGTGTTGCTATCTCAGCCCTCGAGAAAGAAGGGGAAACAACCCTCCCGTGAACACGGAAAGGTGCGCTGAAATGCTTTTTGCTATCCTCACTTGGGTCAGGAGTCACAAAGGGACTGAACTTCATTTTGGCCCCTGCTGCATTGGCGGTGGCTGAAAAAGGGATGGACCTGTGACTTCTTGTTCTTCCACAAGTTCATGAATTTCCTCTTTCATCTCCTTTAGTGCCGGTATCACACTTTATTTAAAAATCTGAGTCTACCTGGTTCAACAATGCTGCTTCAGGTGGCATGTGTGGCTTGATTCTTTCTCTTATAGTCGCTACACTTCTCAGGTATTTATCTTGGCAGGTGAGCTCAGCTTCCCCTAGGGGCACCAACTGCCCATCTTGTACTGTGCTGTGGGCGAACGGCTGAAGTATAAGAGAGACTAGGTTTGGGCACACCTGTAATCCCAGTACCTGGGAGGCTGAGGCAGGAGGATCGCCCTGAGTTTGAGGCCAGCCTACATTAGGGTGATTGGCCACATAAACATTCTTGGGCACTTTTAGTTGGCACTGTGCCAGGTTTGATTGTCGGCCTACACTTGTGGGGCGGGGTGGGGTGTGGCTGAGGGGTGTAGGAGAGTGGAGGGAGGACTGAGTGCCTGAGTCCTATCTGCTTTTATCAGTTTCTTTCTCCAGCAAGGCCTTCAGCAGCTCAGGCTACCTGTGGGCGATAGCTGCTCATTTCTGCATCAAGTGGTTGGACAGCTACTAGCCCAAAACCTGGAGCAAATGCCAGCAGCTGAGGTTCCCCAAAGGGCAGACAATGGGAGGGGTCAAGTCCGGGCTGCAGTTTTTCAAGCATTCATTCACTGCACACAGAGAGCTCAGGCAGTGGCCGTCTGCATCTGCAGGCTCCACAGGTGTGGATACAGCCCGTGAGGCACTGAAAATATTTGTGGAAAAAAAAAAAAAAAAAACCCAAAACCAGCATCCCTACCAACTATGTACAGACTTTTATTTATTATTCCCTAAATGATACAGTCTAACAACTATTTCCATTTGTAGTCACACTATCTTAGGTATTATAAGCAAGCTAGAGATGATTTAAAATACGTGCGAGGTATGCAGAAGTGCTATGCAAATACTACACCATTTTAGATCAGAGACCTGGGCAACCACAGCCACTGTTATCCGCAGGGGTTCCTGGATTGAATCTCCCAGGGACAGCCATGTCCCAAGTACTGTGCGACTGATGGGTAGTCTGGGAAACTGGGTACAATCCTTGCCCTCAGGGAAGATGCACTCTGAAAATCAGACTCAGACCTAGACCCTGGCACTGCTACCTGGGTAGCTCAGTCTTTCTGAGCCCCAGTTTCTGTGCCTGCAGAACACCTGCAAACTGGAAAAGGACATGACATGGTATCCCTGGGATCTGGAGGCTTTTAGGAGAAAATGCTGCCAAGTGATTAAAACATTGCCCGGCACACAGAAAACTCTCAAAAATGTTAATTATTGTTGTTATTATTATGTTTTGTTTTGTTTTGTGTTTTGTTTTTGAGACAAGGTCTTGCTATGTAGTTTAGGCTTAGTTTTACCTATGTAGCCCAGGCTGGCTTGGAACTCACAACAATCCTCCTGCCTCAGCCTCCTGAGTGCTGGGATTACAAGCATGCGTCACCACACAGGACTCATTGTTGTTATTATTAGGACTAATACCATCATAACTGGAGATGAGGGTGGAATTTGGTGCTGCTTCTAGAAGATAAATGAAACCCTTTTCCTCCTCTGGGCAAACCGGTCACCCTCAAGGTATGGAGAGAAGCTTGGGATGGGACATCCAGAATTTCAGACAGAGGACAAGTGGGCTTGACTCCTAGAAAAACAGCACAACATGGAGGAGGAAGAGGAGAAGGAAGAGAAAGTGGAGGAAGAGGAGGAGGAGGAGGAAGAGGAAGAAGAGGAAGAGGAGGAGGAAGAGGAAGAAGAGGAAGAGGAGGAGGAAGAGGAAGAAGAGGAGGAGGAGGAGGAGGAGGAAACCAATTGTTTCATTTTCCAGAATAAACTATCAATACCACAAGCTGCTCCAATTTCCGTTAAGAGGCCCCTTTTCCTAGCTCTTTACTCCTTTCCTCCCTTCTTCCACCCCCACCTATGCCTTTTTTGTTTTATGAGACAAGGTCTCGCTTGTGTGGCCCAGGTCGCCTTTGAACTCATGACCCCTCAGCACCAGGCTGGCATCTCTCCCTTTTTGCTT
Organism: Dasyprocta punctata; assembly: GCA_004363535.1. NCBI lineage: Eukaryota > Metazoa > Chordata > Mammalia > Rodentia > Dasyproctidae > Dasyprocta > Dasyprocta punctata. Next base: position 12,631 of record RJWM01027938.1, on the reverse strand, counting down.
GTTCACCATGCAGTGGGGAGTTCGGGGCTGCTCCAGCAGGGCATGGGCTGCAAACCTGCCTCAGCAAGGGGAACCCAGATGCCTCCCTGGCTGCCTGTGACAGTCAGCAAGTTACTTCATCTCTCTGAAGCTCTGCAGAGAACCAGTCCCTGCTAGGGATGCAGTGGGTGGCCGGGGGATGGTGGTATGTGGAGCATGTAGCCCTGTGTGGGCACAAAGGGAGCCCTCAGCAAACAAGTGCTGACCACACGGCACCTCTGTAAACTGCAGGCTGAGCACCCAAGGACCTCCAGGGAAGATGTGGGGTGGGGCACAGCAGTGGGGGGACAAGTCACATAGATGCTTTTACTGCACAACAGACTGGGGAGAAGCCACGAGGTGGAGGGAAGGATGGAAGCTTCAACAGGAGGCCACCAGTTTCCAGGGGTTTGCCAAGTCTGATGCACAGGTATCAGAAACTGTCCCCTCCAGACTCCCAGTGCGGCAACTGCCACAGGAACCCCGGAAGTGGCCTCAGGAACTGACTGGCTGACTGACTGACTGAAAAAAATGAGGGATGAATTATGAGAGGAATTTTAAAATCTTGAGGCCATTTGTCTTAAGAGTTGCTCAGCAGGCCCCAGACTCGAGGTTCCCCTAAGGAGACTTAAGAATTGGGTAGCGGAGGCCCTGGATGTTAACACCTTTGGGTAACGAATCAGGAAACTGAGGCATAGGGACGTTGACTTGGTTTAAACCAGAGCCCAGGAGGGGACAGTACAAAGCAACGTCCCTGTGTGTCCCCCTCCTCTTGCACTGCTGCCCAGGGCAAGGTCCACTGGCCCTGCAGGGCCCACATGGGTCCCCGAGCTGCCTGTGCTTCTGACACCACCACCCATCTCAGGGAGGCCAGCCCCACTGAGGGCCCCAGGGGCTCAGGTGTGCCCAGCCCAGGCAGGAGGCCCTCCGGCAGGCAAGGGCTGGCTGCAGCACAGGCCTCTCTGTCCGAGTCACTGGCACACCTTCTTTTCTGTCCTCAGGCCAAACTGCAGCCACCACCCCTGCGAGCGTGAAACCACATGAGAGGTTCCAGCTGCGCTGCCCTGCTCCCGCCTCTCCGCTTCACCTACACCCGGCCTGGTTCAGGAATGCACGGAGCTCCCCTGGCGGGCTCTGGGCTCGGCTCCGCTCCCTTCCTGTCTTCTTGCCTCCTCCTGCCCACCTAGAATCTACACTTGGGACCAGGAGTTCATTTCCCAGCAAACAAGGAAGGCTCCCTCCTATCAGACCCAACAGGGCAAGGACAGGCTTGGCAGTTGCTCTGGCAGCACCTGTGCGGCTCCAAGGCTGGCTGCAGCGGTGGTTCTGGGCAGCACACACAGTGCACATCAGACGTGGGCGCAGCTGGCCGGCAAAAGTGCAGCCCCACAGAGACACCGGCTCCTTCTCTTCGACAGTAAAAACAAATCTTTTAATATGAAACATACATAATTGTGGTTCTCTTTTCATAATAGTTACTTATTATTATTATTATTATTTGTATTTTTGAGACAGGGTCTCACGCAGTTCAGGCTGGCCTCGAACTCACTTTGTAGCCCAGGCTGGTCTTGAACTTGCAATGATCCTCCTGCCTCAGCCTCCTGAGTGCTGGGATTACAGGCATGCGCCACCATGCCAGACTCATAGTAGGTTTGTTTGTTTGTTTTTTTTCCCAGCACCAGGGATTGAACTGACAATCTCGTGCCTGCCAGACAGGCACTTAAGCCACTGAGCCAAACTCCCAACCCTGGTTTTTAGAGGCAGGGTCACACTATGTAGCTCAGGTAGGCCTTGTGCTCACGTTGTAGCCCAAGCCAGCCTTGAACTCACAACGCTCCTCCCACCTCAGCATCCCAAGTGCTAGGATTAAAGGCGTGCGCCACCATGCCCGGCTTCATAATATTTTTTAAAAATAAGACTTTGCCAGGCAACTTGAAGTCTACTTTACCTTTCTATCTCTCCCTCTAATCTTTCATTCAACTTTATTGGGCAACTAGAAAATATAGGATTGCTGCAAACACAGTTCCCAGCCCACCTAGTGACAAAAGAATGTGGAATTAGGATACATGGATATTAGGATAACTCTACCGGATAGGATAGATAGATTAGGATAACTACCGGATCCTGAGCATGTCTCACCCTCTCTGGAACCTGGTTTCCCCACCTCTGAGATGAGGAGTGCCCTCTATTATATTCTGGGGTTCCTAGTTCTAACCCTCCTCGACTGTGCTCTGGTGCAGTGGGGTGGGGTCGTTGTGTACGTTGCTCTCTGCTGTGGGTTGAACCAGGTGCAGCCACAGAGTCCCCAGGCCTGTCCCCAGCTGTACCACGTCATGCTTTGATGGGAGGGGTCAGAGGGGCTACACCCTCAGGTGGGAGGTGGGTGGGGATGAGATAATAAAGAAGCTTGAGGTCAGTTCTGGGGGGCTGTCCTCCCTCAGAGCAGTGGAGCCGTGTGCATTCCACAAATGATCACTGAGCACCTGCCTGTGTGCCAGCTGCTCGTCCTGGTGGGGCACTGAGGGGCGAGGCAGGCTTGGTCCCTGTGCTCAAAGCATCCCCAGCAAGGCGCAGAGAGCAAGCGAAGGAATGAGCATGAGCAGTCACAGAAAGGACTACACGAAGCCTAGAATTTGGCTCTTTTGTGGATACGGTGTCTCTGGTTTCAGCAGATGTTTCTCCCTCCTTTGCCTCAGACCTTGGCTTCTCCTATATTCTGGGTCACCCTTAGAGGGCAGAAACCGCAGCATGGTTGCCCGAAGATCATCAGAAAACCAAAGGTACCTAACTTTGCCTTAAGAATGCTGCTTTCCTCTAGGGCCGAGGCAGGAGTGACCGGTCCGTGTGGTGAGTGGTCAGGGGGAATCAGTTGTTGGTAATGAAACCAAGATACCAGGTGCCCACGGGGACCCAGCCTATTCCTCAAGCCCAGCTGGCCTAGGCCTCAGGAGGTGTGGCCCTGCTCCACCCACTGCCACCTCCCTGAGCTCACCTCCCCGGGAACCAGGTGCCAGGCGGCTGCTGGGGACACCGCGGTGGACCGGTGACGTAGTCCCTGCCCCAGGAGCCACTGTCTAGCAGAAATGAACAGCCTGCATTTATTGAGTGCCTACTATACACAGACCTATCTGACAGTTTGTTGAGAAATTGCATCATTTCAGGAGCACGACACAAAAGAACGCAGAAAAACGAAGGGGCTTCGCCCAAGACAGAGACAGCCCAGACTTCCGGGCGCACACTTACTGATTATACAGCACAGACCTCCGTGCTCCTTTCCTGGCCCCGCTCAAATTCCACCTCCTCCAAGAAGCCCTCCGGGAATCTTCTTCCCAGTCTCCTGGACTTCCTCGGTCCCTCTAATTGCGTGTAGTGTTGCCACATCCGTCTCCTCCTCCCGCCGGTACCCCAGGACTGGAGTTCTCCCTGCATCTTTCCTCCCTCACTCAGTGCGCACCCCCACAGTTGTTCCCTCGTCTTGAATTTGCTGATTTGAACTGCAACCTGGGCTCCCCAACCCCAGTGAGGGAGGTTTTCACCTCACTGAACCTCAGACCCTCAAGGCGGCCTCCGCAGAGGGAGCCCCATCAGGACTCGAGCTGCATCGTTGAGACAAGCGCTGGTCAAAGGCCCAGCTACCTCTAGGCTTTGCTTTGGGGAGTTTAGGTTTGTGGGCTGCAGACTTCGCGCTCCCTCCCAAAGCAGGCTGACTGCAGGGCGCGCCTGGGTTTGCACCCCGGTATCCTTAGTCACCCCTCGTGGTCCGAGGCCACCAAAAATGGGGAAAGTCGGCCTTCCTTCCGCCGCACGCGACCACCGCGCTGGCGCGCAGATGCCCGGCGCTTCCTCCTGCAAATGTCGGGGCGACACTGAGGACCCCTTATGCCCACCCAACTCCCGGGCTCCCCTTCGCCCACCCGCCGGGCAGGTAACCGTGAGCCCCCGCCTCCTACCTGCTCGGCGACCCCTGCTCGGCCTCCTGGCCGTGCCGCACTCCGCGCTCAGTGTCCGCTGCCGCCGCCCACGCTGCCCGCCCGGACCCGCCCCGGCCGCCCCGCCCCGCCCCGCGCCGGCAGGTGACCCCGGAGCCGCCGCCCGAGCCGGAGCCCCGGCGCCTCCCCGCGGTGTCCGCGCTCCGCTCCAGCCTGGCTTCTTATGCGAACTCGAGATTCCCGCACCGCCGCGCGCGGGGTGCACCAGCCGCTACTCCTCAGAGGACGGGAGAGGAGGCAGGGACCCCACGGATACGAGGTGTGATCGAAAAATACGGCGTGTGCTTAGAGTTTTAAACAATTATTACAGTAACAGACACATTGTAATTAATCCCCCGTCAAAACACACTGATGCCATTGTTCCTGCCCCTTTGGGAAGCAGTTGTAGAAGTCTTTTTTCCTATCTTTAGTGGCTCTGTCCTGGCTTCCTCAGTGTCCGGACTCCATTCAAAACATTTACCTTTCATGGTCATTTTGAATTTGGGGAAGAGCCTGAAGTTGCCCGGTGCCAGATCCCTTGAATAAAGGGGGTAAGGATATAATAATATTTCCTACCAACCTGCCTTTTGGTTGAATGACAGCAGCAGCATTCACTGTACTTTTTTTTTTTTTTTTTTTTTTTTTTTTTTTTTTTTTTTTTTTTTTTTTTTTT
>RJWM01027937.1:0-26225 GCA_004363535.1 Dasyprocta punctata | reverse complement strand
ATACCTGCTCCTTTCTCATATCCCTTCAGTCCTTGATGTGGTAAGGCTGCCCATTATAATTAGACTCAGGGTGTTTTATCATTCATTTTTGGTTTTCTTAACATGCCTGCCCTTTTATAAATATACCCTTCATTAAATTCTTCAATTATTCCTTTTGGATGCACTATTTCTGACAGGGCCTCTGCCTAATTACACATAGCAAACAAATTCTGACATGATAAAACTTACCTCTGGCCCATCTTTCCTAAATCCCCAGCATCCTGTTTCAGTAATGCCAAACCATTTACAGTTGCCAGGACATTCCGGACTTCTTTTATTAGTTCATGTCTTTGGATTAGATTGCATGGGTTCTCTACATTTCTACATGTCTACTGTACCCCTCGTACCTAACACAGTGCCTGCCACATAATAGACACTCAGTAAATTTCTACTATATAAAACCATCCGATCCCACAATTCGAACAAATATTTTGAGTATCTGTTCTATACCAAACTGTTCACTGAACTGAAAATACAGCTGTGATGTTATGAATGTATCCCTCAAATTTCATGTGTTCAAAACTTAATTCCTAATGCAAGTGTTGGGAGATAGTACATAACTGGGAGGTGTTTCAGCCATGAAGCCTTCACTGTCCTTAATGGATGAATGTGTTTATCGTGGGAGTAGTGTTATAAAAATGAGTTCAACCCATTTCCCTCTTGCATGCGTTCCTTCACCATGTGATGACTTCTGCCACATTATTCCACAGAAAGAAAGCACTCACCACGTGTGGCCTCTGGGTGTTAGACTTTCTAACAGGACTGTGAGCTAAATCAACCTCTGTTCATCACAAATCACCCAGTCAGTGGTATTCTGTTACAGCAGCACAAAACGGACTGAAACAATAGCAATGAACAAACCAGAGAAAGATCCCAGCCTCCTTGGGCTTACATTCTAATAGAAAATATATAAGAAGCTAGATTTTTAAGAAGTAAAATGCATAGAAGGGCAAGGGGCCCAGGGAGAATTTTGTGTGGGTAGGTGAAACATTAGGAAGGTCTCACAAGGAAAGACGCTCATGGGAAAACACTAATTGAATGTGCCAGTAGAGAGGGAATAACAGCTTTGGAAATTCCTCCTTTTGGAAAAATGGAAGTTGATGCTGGAGGTGGACTCACTCTAGATTACAGAGATACCATACGATATGGTTAAGTAGTTTGGGATTTTCAACTGCCTCCATTGACACTCACCACAGCTGTCTCCCCATGGAGCCAGAGTACAGAGAGAATCTGTCTGCCACTTTGTCAATCCCCACTGCACCCAGCTTTCAGACACTAGTCATGACCTCCCCAGAAGCTATTAGGTAGGGAAAAGTGTGTCTTTTCTGAAGAGAAGGTAGATATGTCCTCTTATATTGCAAGAAAAGAAATAAGATGACTACAATATATCCTCAGAGAAAACCCACCTAAAAGAGGTATTCTTTAGTAAACAAGCTGAATGTCACAAGTCAAAATATGTGAAGCACTCTGATTTCACATAAGAAGGGTACTAAATTGTCCTATTAGAATACCAACTTTAGTTTGTCTCTCCAGGAGACTAAATTGGTCTTGTTCTGCCTCCAACTTGCAGGTCCTTTAGTCTTGACCACAGAATGGACACCACTGGACACACTGGCTTGCCATTTTGCTACAAACATACAAATCTGAACAAAGATGCATGCTTCTGAAATCTTCTGAGTTTACTTAGTCATGGATGCATTGGAATTGTACCCCTACATTCCAATTCAATACCTGAACAAAATTAGACCAAATTTTAAAAATCTAGGCAATCATTGATAAAATGTATTAATAAGGACCAGTTTGCTTCAGATTTTTGTATTTCACTGACTTTAGCCATATAGTGGGTCACACTGCGTCAATGAGCATAACATAACAAGTGAATTGGTATGAATTTTAAGAGCTAGTAAATTATTCATAGGACTTTAGATTATTTTAATAATTTAGCAAATTTACCTCATGAAGCAATAAAAATGTTCATTAATAGTTGATACTTCTCACCAATGTTACCAAACACTTTTCTAATATCTTAAAAATAAGTTTACTGGGCTTTGGCTATTCTAGAGTGCAGTTCTCACTGCTACATTATACAAATGAGAACATGGGACCAAAAAGATTAGACAAGGACAAAGACAGAATGTGTGTCAGCACTGAAATTGAAGTCTTGGATCCTCATTTGGGTATCTCATTACAAAACAAGAGGAGATAAAGATGGATACTTAATCTAGGCTGAGCTCAAAGGTGCCATTCCAATGATTTGGGAAGAAATTGAGTTTGCAAAAATGAAGGTAACATAAGAGGCAAGAAACAAGATAGAGGAAACTCAGTTTTCATCCTGTAGAGGACACTTGGAGGATATTTGAATGTATTCTCTTAATATGGCAAACAAAACAAAAGTCTCAAGAAGGTGGAAAAGCTATTAAAAGGTACATCTCAACTCCATAAAGTTGGTATGTGAAGGAAAGACAAATCTAGATTTCTTTAGAAATTTTCTATGTAAGAAACCAAAGATTTACTTAGAAGCCAGAGATTAATCTCTCGGCCGTGGGTTGGTTGTGTGACCATGAGCGGATTCCTGAATCTCTCTAGAAGGCAGAAGTTCAGAGCACCAGCGAGGTAATTCAGGGAGAGCATTTCTCTTTTCGCTTGGCACACAGTGTGCATTCGGCAAGAGGCAGTTTCTACTATCATTACCAGTGCTGCTATTATTGCTGGTATTGTTCTTATTACTTTGCCCCACTTTATATTTCTGGCTTCTCACTTGTTTTTGTCCATCACATTTCATCCAGGGGCATTATCATCTATGATTATCTATTACAGGCAGTGTTTTAGTCAAGAAACCAACATACCCAATTAATGTCCAGTTCAGCAGATTCAATTGCTTCAAAACTTGGATTTCATGTTTTAATAGGATGTGTTTCTTATGAAAGAAACACCTTTATCTTTCACTTTTCCATGATGACAGAGGTCACTGAATATCTGTTGTGAAGCTCCACTTATCTCTTAACACAAATTCAGTTTTAAGTCTCTATAATTATTTTTCATCTTTTTATTTCAGAAAAGAATATCTTTCCTCCTCTAAAATTGCCATCCCCTGAGGTTCTTAAGAAAATTGCAACATTTTTTTCCTTCCTTTCCTCTATATTTTTACCTTAAAATATCACCACGTATCTTAATATTTGCGTAAAAAATTGGCACATACAAATAATATCCAAGTAGAAAAAAGAGTAAAAAGTCACTCAAAATTCTACTACCTAGAATCTCTGGAATTAATTAAGTATATGGTTTTTTGTTTGTTTGTTTTTTGATACCAGGGATCGAACTCATGACCTGGTGTTTGCCAGGTAGGACTTATGCCACTGAGTAAATCCCCGGCCCTGTATTCAGTATTTTAGCTACCTCTTTATCTTTGCCTGTGGAGAGAACAATAAATAGATGTAATATTTCAAAATTTAGATTACTTTTTGGGTTGGTTCCTTTTCTCTCATTTCTGGGACAAGATACTTGATGCCCAAAATGAAGGAAGGAAAGGTTTATTTAGCTTACAGTTTTTGGAGGTTTCAGTCCATACTCAGCTGTCTCCAAGGCAGAGTGGCATGGCTGAGGGGCAGCTGCTCATGGCAGCCACAAGTGAAAAGAGTGAAAAGGGCGAAAAGGGGAAAAGCATGCCTCCTTCCCTCCCTTATATTGTGTGCCTGCTACTCTCCCCTGACTGGGTGCAGCACTCACACCACCAATCCCAGCACTAGGCAGCAAACCAATCACAAATGCTAGACTCAGTTGCCTCCATGACTGCATGAGGCTTTGGCATAACATTTAAATAAACCACAACACTTTTCAATAAAAATGGTTTAATACTTTGCTGAGAATTGTCACTCTACACATCAGAGAAATCTTGAGTTGAATAAGAAAAGGCAACCAACAACTGGGCATGCTGTCACACACATGTAATCCCAGCATTCAGGAAGCTGAGGCAAGAGAATTTCCATGAGTTTGAGGCCAGCCTGGGCTTCATAGTGGGTTCAAGGCCAGCCTGATCTGCATAGGAAGACCCTGTCTCAAAACAAGAGGAAGAAAGGGAGAAAAAAGAAAGAAAAACAGAAAAGGCAACCAACAGACATTAACAAAGATGTTAATACAGATGTTGGAATTATCTAGTATGATGCTTAATGTAGTCACCATGAAAATGCTTCAACAAGCCGGGTGTGGTGGTGCACACCTTTAATCCTAGCACTCGGGAGGCTGAGGTAGGAGAAGCATTGTGCGTTCAAGGCCCGCTTGGGCTACAATGCGAGCGCAAGGCTGGCCTGAGCTACATAGTGTGACCCTACCTCAAAAAACTAAGGCTGGGAGTTTGGCTCAGTGGCATAAGTGCCTGTCTGGCAGGTGTGAGGCTGTGAGTTCAATCCCTGATGCTGGAAAAAAAAAAAAAAAAAGAAAGCAAAAAAAGAAAATGCTTCAACAAACAATTATAAACATGCTTGAAACAAATAAAAATGGAAATCCTTAAAAAACAAATAGAAGAAACAGTTTGAACTCATATGGGTGAAAACTAGCACACAAAACAGAAGGAGTTAGTGGGATCCAAAAACACAATAGATATTATAAAAGTGATAGAGGAGGAAACACCTAGGAGGAGAAAGTGGTAACCAATGTTAATTTCTTATTTTCTTGTCTTGAACTATTGTAATGTTTTCAGCATTTTGTTAGGTTTGGTTCTGTTCTGTCTTGTTTTGTTAGATTTTACTGTGCCTGATGGTATGGGCAGCTATTTTGAAAATAATGGGATGTATTATGGCAATCATGGTTGGTTTCCTATTATCTTGTTTTAAAGTCCTATAATGTTTTCATTCTTTTGTTTAATTAGTTTTATCCTGTTTTGTTTTGTTTTGTTTGATTTTATTATGTGTGATGGTATGAACAGCTATTTTGAAGAAAAGGAGACATTATAGTAACAATTGTTCATTTCCTGTTGTTTTTGAAATCCTGTAATGCTTTCATTCCTTTGTTTTGATTGGTTTTAGTCTGTTTTCTATTACTTGATTTCATTGTGTATGAGGGTATGGACAGCTATTTTGAAGAGAACCAGAGTCATTATGGTAGCCATTGTTGATTTCCTGTCGGCTTGTATTGAAGTCCCATAATGCTTTTATTCTTTTGTTTTGATTGATTTTATACTGCTTTGTTTTGTTTGATTGTATTGTGTGTGAAGGTATGGACAACTATTTCAAAGAAAACAAGAGACATTATTTATGGTAGCCACTGTTGATTTCCTGTTATCTTGTTATGAAGTCCTGTGTTGCATTGTTCTGTTCTGATTTGCTTTGTTCTGTTTTGTTTTATTCTCTTTAAAATAAAAAAAAACCAAATAGATGATAAAAGGAAGAATCAAATGGAAACTTTATAACTAAAAATGCAATTTTAAAGCTCCCAGCTCATCAGATCTCATTGTCTCAACAGCAGAACAAATAAAATAGAGAAAAGAACAAGTAAACTTCAACAGAGAACTAGAGGAAGTACCTGTTTTGAAAAATAAAAGGAGAAATGAAAGATCATGCTGTGAGTTTCCAGGATGTGTTGGACTATTAGAAAAATCTAATATTTGCATTCTTAGAGTCTCAAAAAGAATGGAAAAAAGAATGGGGATAAAAAAGAGTATTGAGAGAAATAATGGCTAAAATTTTTCCATATTAGGCAAAAGACATAACTACATAGCTTCTTATGAATTCATTTAACCTTAATTACTTTTTAAAGGCTCTATCTTTCAGGAAGATATCTAACTACATTTTAAGGGGGTTAGGGCTTCAACATATGAATTTCAGGGGATACAATTCAGTACATAACAGACTATATTCGTATCACTACCACATATCTTTTTTATATTTTAGCTATATCTATGCTGTTCCTCAAAGTTTCTAGTTTACTAATTTTGGTTTTTAAAATTTTTTATTAGTACGTTTGTAGAACACAGGGATTGTACTCATTGCAGGGAGTTGGTATGTGTGCATCATACATTCCAGCCCTCTCTTTATTCCTTTCCCTCCCCTCTCCTCCCTCTCCACTCCATCCTTCTCTTGGTTTCCTCATTTGAAAAAATCTGTCTCTATTTCCTAATATCTTTCTTTTATTTTGCTTATTTGTTTATTTACTTACTTACTTACTGAGAAGGTCTCACTACGCAGTTCAGCCTGTCCTTGAACTCACTGTGTAGCTCAGGCTGGTCTCAAACTTGCAGTAATTCTCCTGCCTCAGCCACCTGAGTGCTGGGAATTTAGGTGTGCACCACCACTCCTGGCTCTTTAACTTACTTATACTTTAAGTTTTTCATAGAAGAAAAACCATGCATGTCTGACTACATTTGTGTGTCTGATTTACTTTACTTAACATTAAGATTTCAAGGTGCATCTGTTTTCATACAAATGACTCAAGTTCATTCTTTTTTATGGCAAAGTACTACTCCATTGCATATAAATACCATGCTTCCTTTACCCATTCATCTGTTGATGAATATATAGGCCACTTCTAAGATTTACCTATTATGAATTATGCTGGTATAAACATGAGTATTCATGTATCACTGTAATATTATGTGTTTAACTCTTTCAGGAAACTATCTAGAAGGAGAATAGCTGGATAAATGGAATTTCTATTTTTAGTTTTTTGAGGAATCTCCATACAGATTTGCATAGTGACTGTACTAGTTTATGTTCCCACTGACAAAGTAGAAGGGTCCCTTTTTTCCCCACAGCCTTGCCATGATTTGTGATTATTTCATTTCTTGTTGACAGCCATTCTTACTGCAGTAAGATGGAATCTCAGTGGTGTTTTAATTTGCATTTATGTAATGGCCAGAAACTTTGAACATTTTTATGTATTTATTGGTCATTTTTACTTTTACTTCTGAGAAGTATCTATTCATTTCAGTAGCTCATTTTTGGTTGTGTCTTTTATTTGGAGGGGGTCTAATATTTTGAGTTCTTTGTATACACTAGATATTAGACTTCTGTCCAAAGAATAGATGGCAAAATTTTTCCCATTCTGTAGGTTGTATCTCCACCCTGGTAGTTGTTTCCTTTGAGCTGTAGAAATGTTTTAATTTGCTATGATCCCATTTGTGGATTCTTGGTTTTATTATTTGTGCAATTGGGGTTCTATGCAGAAAGTCATTGTCTTCAAATTTTCACCTATTTTATCACCCAGCAGATTTAGTGTTTTTCTTTCAATATTTAGGTCCTTGTCTTGGTTACTTTTCACTCGTTGCTGAGACGAAATACCTGACACCCAAAATTAGGGAAGGAAAGGTTTATTCTTACAGTTTCTCGGGAGTTTCAGTCCATAAGTTGGCTCCAAGGCAGCATGGGATGACGGGGCTACAGTTCATGGCGGCTGCAAGCTGCAAGCCACAAGCCACGCTGGCGAGAGAGACAGAAGCGGAAGTGCAAGAAGAAGACCCGCCTTCCCTTACACTATATCTCAGCTCCACCCCTGGGTGGGTGTAGCAGCCACGTCCTTAATCCTGGCGCTAGACAACAAACTGATCACAAGCATCAGACTCAGCTCCATCAAAAGTACATGAGGACTTGGGGGTACATAGCATATTACCCGATACAGCCCTTGATCCCTTTTTAATTTAGTTTAGTACATGATGGGATATGTGGGCCTGCATTCAATCTGCTGCATGTGTGTAACCAACTTTCCCAACTCCACTTATTAAAGAGGATTTCCTCCAGCATATTTTTGGTCCTTCATTAAAGATCAGATAGCTAAATGTGCCCAGGGTTGTTTTTACATTCTACTCCATTCCCTTGATCCACATATCTCTTTTTGTGCCAGTACCATGCTGTTTTTATCACTGTAGCTTTGTAATACACACTGAAATCTGGTATCATTACATCTCCTGCTTTTTCTCTTGTTAGGTGTGACAGTTTTTGCTGTTCTGGGACTCTTCTGGTTCTGTACAAATTTCAGCATTGTTTTATCTAGTTTTGTGTGGAACGTTGTTGGCATTTTGAAATTGTGATTGCATTAAATCTATATGTCAATTTGTGGCCATAGTAACTATATTGGTTCTCCCTATCCTCTCTACTTTCCTTTTTCATTGATCTTTTCTTAGTTTTTGCTGTAGAGATATTTCAATTCTTTGGTTAGGTTAATTCATAAGTATTTGATTTGTGTTCATGCTATTGAGAATGGTATTGTTTTCCTAACTTCTTTCTCACTGTGTTCATAATTGGTGTACAAGAACACTATTGATTTTTGTAGGTTTATTTTGTATCCTGCTACATGGCTGAATTTGGTTATCACTTCTAGGAATCTTTGGGTGGAAATTTTTGGGCCTTCCACATAAAGAATCATGTCATCTGCAAACAATGACAATTTGAATTCTTCCTTTCCTGTATACATCTTTTTTATTTCTTTCTTTTGCCCAATTGCTTTGGCTAATATTTTGAGTACTACACTGGATAGGAGTGGTGATAGTGGACATTCTTGTTTTGTTCCTGATTTTAGAGGGAAACATTTCAGCTTTTATCCACTTGACCATTTAGCAGTTTACCCTGAGAGTCTTTTTTTTTACATATTGACTACCTTTAGCATCACTTGGGCAAATGTCACTTCAACTAGTCAATTCTCGTTTGCATGAGATATGTTTATTTGTTTTACATAGACTATTTTTTGCATATTTTATATTTAGCACATTGCATTTGCCTTTGATGTTTGTTTCTCGTGAAATCCAATAATAAGTTCTGGTTATTTTCTTTTACTAATTTGTGTTTATTTTATTTGTGAAAAATAACCTATAAGTTAATGCTACAATCTATAAAACTCTTGTCATAAATTATATTAAAAATAATTATATCAAAAATTGTATTAAATATAATTTTTGTACTTCACTTTAAGCTTTTCTGGTCTTTGAGTTTTGTGTTGAGAAGGCTACTGGCGTCCTAAGTGGTGCCTTTATAAGTGATTTTTTTTTTTCTAACAGCTTTTAAGATTCTGTCCTTATTTGGGATTTCTAGGATTTTGACTATGATATGTCATGGAGAAGTATTTTTCTTACTGTGGCTCTTTGGGGATCTACATGTATCATTTATGTCTATGTTAAATTATTTCCCCATATTTGGAAAGTTTTCTACTATTTTTATAAACAAGGTCTTTACACCACTTCTGCCATCTTCAGATTTTTCACTAATTCCAGTTAATCTTAGATTAGTCTTCTTCGGTTCATCTAGCGGCCGTTGCATCCGTTTTCCATGTTCTCTTGTTTTAAGGGTATTCATGAGTACATGTTCACCTAAATCAGCCTTCTCTTCTAGTTTTGATATCTCTCCTTACACTGGCCACTTCAGACACCTATGCTTTTCCTTAGAATGTTTTATCCTGGATTTCTGTTTTGAATCTTTTCACGGACTGTGATTTTTTTTTTTTTCTAAACTGGTCATTCATGCTTTGTGTCATTTTGCTTAGCTCCGCAAGCTTTATATTAGTGTCATCTGTAAACTCAATGATCATTTTGATCATTGTGTCCTTTATCTGTTTAGTCATATCATCCTTGAGGTCACCAAGCACTACATTTTATTGACCTATTTTTTTTCTTCCTCTTTATCATTTCATATAATTCACTTGTTTGGCATTTGATTTTCTTCCTATCGATCAACTTTGGGGTAGTTACAAGTTTTTGGAGGCATTTTATTGTTTTGTCTTCTCATGTTTCTTTTTCTTTTTTCTTTTTTTCTTGCGCTAAGGTTTGCAGATTAACTATAATAGAAAGATTGTTGCTAGTATGGAGATCTTTTTTTATTTAGTGCCCACTTTTCAGTGATGCGCTCTTGGTATTTGCTTCTCTCCGAAAATCCAACCACTTCCATTAATCTGGGAGGGAAGGGTACAGTGAAATTGGCTCAGTGGAATTTACTGATTTTGAAGCTGAGTAATTGTTTTCTTCAATTTTTTCCCCTTATCTCTTCAATCTCTACTTTCATTTTGCCTTATGCTTATCATCTGGACCTTGAATTCTTGTTCTGTTACATTCATGTTCTTGTTTCTTCTATATGCTGATATGCTGGTAGAGAATTATCTTCTATTTCATGGGCTATGTTTTCACCTAGATTTCATCCAGATCTTTCTTTCTATTTTGATTAATATATTCTTTTTTTCTTTTTTTTTCCCCCGTGGAGTGGTTCTATAGATATGGTGGCTTTTCTTCTTTTAAAAATGTATTTTTACATAAAATGAAAATCTTTTTCCAGCCTCCTTGTTATTCGGGTAGTTAGCTATCCTTTCTTCTTTTTGTACTTAATTTGAGAACTGACTTCCTTTTGTTTCAGCTGAGAAAATTCAAGAAAAGAAGGAAAGCTTATTGGACTTACCCAAATTTTTACTCTTCCTGTTGCTCTTTCTTCTACCTAATGTCCTAAAATTGCTTCTTTTCTCATTACTGTTGTTTTTATTTGTGTGCTTCAGGAATTTCCTTTGGTCATTCTTTTAGGTATGTCTCTGTGTGAGAAAATCTGAGATTTCTTAAATTCTCACTTATTCCTGAAGTATGTTTCTGTTGAAAAATAATTCTGAATTGATAGTGTTTCTCTTTTTTTTATTTTAGAGAGAGAGAGAGAGAGAGAGAGAGAGTTTTTCTTTCAGCATTTAAAAAATTATATCCTGGACTGGAGATGCAGCTCAGTGGTGGTACATTTGCTTAGCATTAGTAAGGCATAGGCTTGAGCCCCAGCATCCCACACCACCAAAAAGAAAGAAAGAAAGAAAGAAAGAAAGAAAGAAAGAAAGAAAGAGAAAACAAAAGAAAGAAAAGGAAGGAATATAAAAGTTCTGATATTAACAATATACTTCTTTGTGTTCTCCTTGATTTCTAATGAGAAATCTGCTTTTATTTCAGTTTTTTTCTTCTATAGGTGAGGTGCTTATTTTTGTTTATTTCAATTTTATTTGCTTTTAATATTTGTTTGTTTGTTTTATAATACTAAGAGTAAAACCCTGGGCCTTCACACTGAGCTACATTCCCAGCACTTTTTAAAAACATTCATTAAATTTTTGAGACAGAGCCTTGCTATGTTGCCCAGACTGGCCTACATCTTATGATCATCCTGCCTCAGCCTCCAACTGTCTTACTTCAGTTTTTAGAAATTTTCCTGTGTCATGCATCATTGTGAATTTCTTTGGTTTTATCTTTTATGAGTTTCCTTTCAGATTTTTTTTTGAAACTATAGACTTAAATATTTTGCCAAGTTTGGGAAAGTTTCGATCATTATTTCTTTGAGTAATTTTTCATCCCTACTCTTTTCCTCCAAACCTTCTGAGACTCTAATAATGAAAATATTAAATATATTATAGTTCAACATATCTCTGATGCTCAGATCACATTTTAAAATCTATTTTCTCTCTGTTGTCTAAATTGGTTCACTTGTTCTTTCCTCTGCCCTATTCATTTTGCTGCTGATACATTGAGATCCCATAGGCTTTTAAATTTTTGTTATTGTATTTGTAGTTCTAAAATTTGCACTTGATTCTTCTTTTCAACTCCTTTCCCTGAGGATTTCTGTTTTTATTTGTTTCAACCATGCTCAAAATTGCTTGTTGAAACATTTTTATGTGGCTGTTTTAAGCACCATGTTAGATAATTCCAATATCTGTGTTAGTGTCTATTGGTTGCCTTTCTTGATCAAAATTTGCCTGGCTCCTGTATGAAACTTCTCAATTGCATTTTGGATGTGCTGGATATTATGCCATGACATTAAATCTCATTTAACGATTCTCTTTTTTATAGCCCTTCTGTGACTCCACACTGGTGGGAGACTGGAGACGGCACCTTCTTTGTGTCATCTCTTTTCTCTATCAAAAGTCATTCAAAAACAAGAAGAAAAACTTCCAGGTACATTACTATCTTACCCAAATTTAGTAGGTACATGTAACTTTGAGCTACAAAAAATGAGGAAGGTATGACTGATATAGACAAAACAAAGTCCAAGTGCCAGAATATATCATGAGATATATTTAAAGGTAAATATTTATCGTGGTCTTACTAAGTCTAGTGCACATGTCTTATCTGCATACTTTTTCATGTGATGAACTCATGTATTTGTCCTCAAAGGACTCAATGATATAAACGCTATTACTATTTTGCCCCAGAAATAACGTCATGCTGCTATTAAGTGCAGAGTCAGAACAAGACTACGCTGCCTCTGTAGTACAAGCAGCCTGCAGATAACCAGTTTGTTAAAAAAATTCCTTTTTTCCAAAGTTGAGTAATAATTACATGAGATCTGTGGAAAGATACTAGTGAGTTAGAGGGTGAGGTTGGAGAGGAAAGCTATTGCAAGAATAGGAAAAACAATAGTATAAGTGGCAGATAAAGATTTTTCTATCAAGAAATTTTCTATGAACCAAAAAGAAGAAAAGTGTTGCCATGAATTTAAAAAACATTTAACAAAAGAATTATATACATAAAACAAGAGCTAAAAGTAGATATATGAGAGTTTGGGGAAAGATATGCTGAGAAAAGAGATAAAATAGAAGATGGGTAGAAGAGGAAAGAAGAATTGCGTAGAAATGAGAGTTACATTAGAATAAAGGCAAATAGTTAATTCTGAAATTAATATGCTGTAGAAAAGTGTTTTAAAATCAATATAAACAATTGATTAAAGTAAAATGATAAAATATAGAGAAAATTGAATATTAGACAAGCATAACTCATATGCTTGAAGCTAAGAAACAATTGAATAGAAATACAAATATGAATTCAAAATGTTCTCAGAAGTAAGACATAAATCAAAAGACTGAAAAGACATATCCTCATGCCTTCAGAAAAATTGATGAAAATAACCAGTAAAAATTGTATCTTAGTAAAGATGCTAGATTCCAAATCTAGAAAAAAAATGTTGATTTCCAGGTTGAAGCATCAAATGGCATATTAGGCTAGGTTTTTCATGAATCAAACACTGAAAGAGGATTTAGTACCCAGGAGACCGGGAGGAGGGTGGCAGTAGTTACATTTGTGAGAGAAAAGAAGGAAGGAGTCAGACGAGACAGGATGAGCCCTTAGCGGTGATCCCATGGAGAAGAGAGGGAGGGAAGGATGGAAAGAAGAAGGAAAGGAGGACGGAAGGGAGAGGACAGGGAGAAAGGTGGGGTAAGAAGAAATAAAGGAAGAGAAGGAAGGAAAGAACGGCGAGGGAGAGAAAAAAAGAAAGTCAGGACTACGACTGCAGTGCACTTCTAAGGATGCATTACTGAGACTAGCAGAGAGTCTTCCATTCAACATGTGTCAGAGAAACCTCTCACCTCCCAGAGACGGCTCTGCCGTAGTATCTGCCCTTGAGTGGGAGCATCTAGTGGGAAACGATGGCCTCCTCGCAGTGCAGTGTTAGGTTTCAGAGCATAACAGCTGGGACCCTCCATCAATTATCCTCCCTGCAGCAGGACATCTGAGAAGTATGTCTTCATGGCTGTCGCAAATGGAATCATGCCTTGACCTCCATTCCCTCTTGAAGCCTTACTGAAATGTTGGTAAAGAAATAAAAAGGCAACACAAAAGAAATAAGAGGAAAAGACAGTCTTACAGCAAACATTTGGGACCGGACAGCGGGTGGTAATGGACATAGCCAACCAGAGAAAGCTGAAACTTAGACCAATTCATGTGAATAGTTCACAGGAAACACAATGGTTGCTCTCATGGTAACTCGGGTATTGAAGGCAACAAGCACCTCTGAAGACAAAAGTGCAGGATGAGTTGGAAACACAACTGATCATATTTAAACCCCATCTTCCCTTCCCTACTTGAATATCCATGAGATCTCTTTACCTGAGCCATGCATGGCAGGTATCTGGAGAATCTGA
Organism: Dasyprocta punctata; assembly: GCA_004363535.1. Lineage (NCBI taxonomy): Eukaryota > Metazoa > Chordata > Mammalia > Rodentia > Dasyproctidae > Dasyprocta > Dasyprocta punctata. Next base: position 12,341 of record RJWM01027937.1, on the reverse strand, counting down.
ACCAAATAGACTGTGGATCTGGGGGCATCAGGAACACCCTGTGGGTGGGGTTGACACAGTGTATCTAAAACTACTCCAGCTTTCTCTTCTCAGGTCCCAGAATTCTGGCAACTAAGTTTAATCCTTGCCCAATCTCGATTCAAAATGGAGGAATTTCTCTCAGATGAAAGCAAAAAGGCTCCTGAAGAAGAGACGCAGTCTTTGAATAATTCCCCCATGCAGCTCACCCAGGCTCCAAGTCCCATCAATACACTTAATGAATATATAACCAGCAATAGGATTGTTAGATCATATCATAGTTACATATCTAGTTTATTTCAGGAGCCTCTAAACCATTCTCCATGACTGTGGTAATGTATAATCCCTACCAACAGCATAGGAGAATTCCCTTTTCTCCACTAACCTTTTCTCCACTAACCAAAGGATAGCTTTGTTTTTATGATAATAGTTACTCTAAGTGGAGTGAGATGACCTCATTATGGTTTTGATTTGCATTTCCTTAATTATGTTGAATGTATTTTCTTATTCTTGTTCTAGAAGAAAAATATTAGCGGGAAAGAGGTGAATCAAAAGAAATACTTAAGAGAGTTGAAAGTTGCTGCCTTGGGGTAACAGGAATTGAGAGTGGAGATGGATAAGAAAAGCAAAAATCAGTATTTAAGAAAAGAGAGAATAAGTGAGTATTCAGTCAAAATATTTTAGTTATCCATAAGGAGACACCTCACATGACCTCAGACCTCTCCATATCACCATTCAATACAAAAAGACCTGAAGCCATGCTTATAAAATGCTTCAGAAAGTGGGCTCATGCTTAGGGAATTTGCTGCTCTTAACACATTTCTCACTGTCCAGAAGCAACTGGATTGATTAAAAAGGTGAAATATCTCTTTGAAGATGTAATTACAGTGCTAGCTAGATGGAGAAACCTTGCAGGGCTAGCGCAAGGTCTTCTAGAAGGCTGTATATGCTTTGAATCAGCATCCACTATATGGTGCTCTTTCTCCCATAGTCAGGATTCACATGTTCAGGAATCGAGAACTGGAAATGAAAATGATACCATTCATTTTTATCCCTAGTGATGCACTAACAAAAACATTCTTCCTGTTCCCGTGACCTTACGCTCTGCCGGCCTGGAAGTCATAGTTCTAGAGAAGGGAAGGCTTGTATTAGTAAGCACAACAAGGATTCCCTTGAACTTGAAGTTAAGACTTCCTCCTGGTCATTTTGGGCTTCTCATGCCTCTGGGAAACAAGCTAAAAGGGGAGTCATAGTATTTATGAGGGTGAATAATCCAGATTACCAACAGGAAATTGGACTGTTGCTCCACAATAATAAGAAGAAAGAATATATTTGGAGTACAGCAGATCTCTTAGAATACCTCCTAGTATTACCATATCTTGTTATTAAAGTAAATGAGAAACTAAATCCAATACTAACAGGATGACAAATGGCCCAGAACCTTAAGGAGTGAAGGTACGAATAACCCCACCGAGTAAAGAACCAAGACCTGCTGAGGTGCTTGCTGAAGGCCAAGGAAATACTAAATGACTGGTAGAACAAGGCAATAATAAATACTGGCTATGGTCACATGACCAGTTATAGATATGAGAATTTTAATTGTCATGAATATTTCTTTCCTATTTTGTTAAACTGTTTATAATATATGCACATATGTTAAGCAGGTATCTTTATTTTCTTTCTTTGAAACATAATGTTGAAAGACTTAATATCTATCCTTAAATATTGTTAAATCTGTGTTAGAATGTTTAAGTTCTAGAAAGATAAAGAGTAAGCATTACCCAAAGGAAACCTTTGTTTTCTACTGAATTTTTATCTATATGCAAGAAAGTTGCACCACCTTAGCCATAATTATGAGCTTGTTACTATATTTGGAGATTAAGTATGGATTAAGTAGCTGTGTCTGGTTGTCAAGCTGACAAGGGTGCATTGTGATCATTACTTGTGGTAAGGCCACTTGCTTTGAATAAGAACCACCTAGCACATTAGGAAAGCTCTGCATGGGTCTGTGGATGATTGGCACGTAGGCTGAAAACAGGAGGGAAGACTAATCCAAGATGTGGGTGGCACCAATCATTAGCTTTGTAACCTGGATAGAATAAAAAGGAAAAGAAGAAGGAAGTCTTCCCTTTTTTCTTCGGAGGGACTCTGGTCTTTGCCATTGCCTTTGAATATTCATCTCCAAATCCTTCAGTCTTCCAGGACAGGCTCTTCAGCCTTCCAACTCAGATCCTTTGGTTTTCTGAGACAGACTTCCATAGGACACTGCAGTGAGCTTCCAGACATTCAACTTTTGACTACTACTGGATCCTCCAGCCCTCCTGCGTGCAAACGGTCATTTCAGATTCTTCTGCCTCTGATTTCCCAGATGGCCATTGGACATCCTGCTTTTGATCCTGTAAGACTACCTAATAAGTTCCTTCTATAATTATACATGTATTTTATAATGCTTCTGTTCCTTTAGTGAATCCTAACTAATACATAAGTTAATTTCTCCCTAGGGAGAAACCTCATCTAACTTCCAATGTCTCTAAGTCATCATTCAGTACTAACAGGAAGTAAAGCCATGTTTATAAAATGTTTAAGTTCAATCCCCAGTACCCATGATCCAAAAATTTTATTTTATTCCCAATTCAACTGTTTTGCAACTATAAAGGTAACAATAAGACATTTGATATTTTTTTAAATATATATAAAGATTTCTGTATTAAAGATTCCACGAGCCCCTTGAAGAAGTCAAGCTTTGGCCAATCAAACTGTAAATGAAGGATTTATAGCCAGGAGACTTCCAGAAAACAGTCAATTCATTTAGTTGGTAAAACTAAAGCAAATCATGAACATAATGGCCTGGAACAGAATATAAATGCTATAAGCCATAACAAACTATAAATTAAATGACTAAAAATTGGAGAGAAGAATGAAAAAAGATGAAAGATAAATGTGCAGAATTTTCCATCTCTTATGACCAAGGCTGAAAAGATAAATGAAGGGGCTGAGAAAGTGGGTCAGTGGTGCAGCACCTGCCCGTCAAGTGTGAGGTTCTGAGTTTAATTCCTGGTACCCTCCATCCCGCAAAGATAAATGAATAGTACAGATATAATTTTACCTCAAAGGTATAAAAAACACTAAGAAAAATAATACAAACAACTAAAATAGACAGTCGAGGGGTAAGAGAAAGGTAGGGGAGAGGAAATATTGTGTGCTAATTTTCCACTACTCAGAGTAGCTTCAGCCGATTTCCTAAAAGTCATTCAGAAAACTTTCCATAGAGTAAATTGGCATTTAGTGAATCTGTTCAATGAATTAGCTTTGAGAAAAATACACTCTTGGTGAATTGGACTGCTTCTGCTTTTCCACTTGAGTGGGCAGAAGTAGATATTCCCTAAAGAAATAGAATATTAAATACATATATGTATATATGTATTCAAAGCCACATATTTTATATAAAATTATATGTGATTTTAACTACCAAAGCAAAGACATAAACCACCCAAACAAGCAATCAGAATTACTATACACACATGCACACATATGAGAAAATGAAATGTTAAAAAAGTTTTCATTTAAAGCAAAAAACCCAGAAAACAACAAAATATGATGAAACTAAACTCAAATATAGCTTTCATATCAACAAATACAAATGAGCTGAAATCATCCATTAAAAATAATTTGATTGAATTGAAAAATTCAACCTTTGTATCCTGGATATGAGGCACTCTGAAGGAGAATTTACTAACTTGTAGCAGTTTACTTAATTCCTCCTTGTCTCAGTTTTTTTGTTTGTTTTTGTTTGTAGTGCCTGGGATTGAACCCAAGGCCTTCACACTGAGCCATATTCCTAGCCCTTTAAATTTGTGTGTGTGTGTGTGTGTGTGTGTGTGTGTATTTGAGACAATGCCTCGTAAATTATTTGAGGCAGTGCCTCATAATCCTGGTTGCCCAGATTGGTCTCAAATTTGCAAATTCTCCTTCCTCACCCTCCAGAGTGCTGGAATTATATGTATGAACTACAATGCCCAGCTCATTTCCTTCTTAATAAAATTTTGAAGTTTTTAAATAAACTGACCTAAAATTATTCTAAAATCAGAAAAAAGTAAAGATTTTATTAGATAAGTACAAAACAGACTATTTAAATGATACTATACCATGCCACAATATACAGAAACCTATAAATATAATTCATATTTCAAAAAGGTAAAGACATTTTAGTTCAATCCATACATTCTACAAAATTACATGATTGTACACAACTAAGTTTTTTTTTCCCATAGAACAGGGTCTCACTTCAGGCTGGTCTTGAACTCACTGTGTAGCCCAGACTAGCCTTGAACTTGTAGAGATCCTCCTGCCTCAGCCTTCCAAGCACTGGGATTATAGGCATGGGTCACCACGCCTGGCTAACTTTCTTATTAAAAATTGTTAATTAAGCAGTTGATAACTCCTTCCTTCAGATAAAAATAAATGTATACATGTTGAACAGGAAGATACCATGTTTTATGGGATTATACTAAAAACATTTCCGTTAATGTGTAACATAAAAGAAATACTGTACGCCTGGTGTTACTATTATTTTACATTTTTCAGTATAATCCATTATAATTAGAAAGAGAAACAAAGAAAATGGCAAAATGTAATTGTCTCAAGGATTTAATTGTTTTCCAGTAAAAAACTAAGGGTGAACTGAAATGTATTATATGAAAAGAGTATGGTGGGGTTTGAAGAAAATAGTCTTTGCATAAACGAACACAATAACAGAAGGGAAGTCTCCATTTACACTGCTGACAGAATAGCTTAATGGCTGGAATCAACTTAAGAAGTGGGGAAAATCTAAATAAATAAAATTTTTAAAACACTACTAAATGATAATAAAATAAAATAAAATAATTAAAAAGATAAAATAAAAGACCTGTACCACAGAAAGGGCATGCCATGATTTTTGCTAAGAAGAGTCAACATCAGAAAAATTTGCTTTCTTCCAGAGTTTTATCCATAAATTTTAAAAAATACCAGTAAATGCACCAAAGGGATCTTTTTAAAAATTAGATAGCAAGGTACAGAAAATCAGCAAGAAAAAACAAGTTAATCTGGGGCAACAAGAGTACTAAGCAGGGATTAGACCTACTAACCATTAAAATAAATGTTAAAGTGGTGTAGAACCGACACATGCATAGAGTCAACTCAGCGGAAGAGAACAGAAAGTCCAGAAATAGATCCAAATACAGAAATTCAGTAAATGACAAAGGTGCCTTTTCCAGTCAGCAAGGGAAAGTGGAACAGCAATTATGTTAGGCAGAATAATGGCCCCAAAGATATCTAGCACCTAACACCTAGAACCTATAAATATCATTTTAAATGGCAAAAAGGATTTTGCAGATGTTATTGTTAAATTGTTTTATTGTGGTGAGAGATGTATAATGTAAAATTACTATTTGAGCCATTGTTAAGTGAATAGTTGAGAGGCACTAAGAATATTCACACTGTTGTGTAACCATCACCACCATCCATTTCCAGAACTTCTTACCTTCAGGTTTCCCTGGGCTCTGATCAAAGTGTAAGCAAGGCTGTACTTCCAGCTGCTTTTGAAGAGAATCCCTCTTTTTGCTTTTTCCAGCTTCTAAAGCTACCATACATTCCTTGCATTCCTTGGCCTGTGGCCCCTTCTCCCATCTTTCTTCCAAGCTGTAAAACCTGTTTCTAACTTCCAGGCTTCCAAAACTGTTAAGGAATAAGTCTGCCCTATTTTAAACCACCGATATCAATTCCTTACCACAGCCACGGATACAGTAGGTATCTGAAAATGAAATTACATTTCTCCTCCCCCTTGCACCAAAATATGTTCCAGACGAATAAAACATTACAATGTCCTAGAAGAAAATCATGGAGAAAATCTTAAACAATCTTAGAGCGGTGAAGTATGACAAAATCCAGAAACCTAGCCTGATGGGGTGGCCCACGCCTTTTATCCCAACACTCAGGAAGCTGAGGAAGGAAGATTACTGTGAGTTCGAGGCCAGTTTAGGTTACACAGTGAATTCAAGGATAGCCTGAACTATGTAGTAAGATCCTGTCTAAAAAACAAAAACAAAACAAAACAAAAATTCCAGAAGTCCCAAAACAAAGCTGATAACTCAACTTCATAATTTTTTTTTTTAATCTTCATAGAAAAAATTCAAACAAGTCAAGTGATAAACCCTAGCCTGGGGAAAATGTTTTCTACCTATTACATATAACAGAAACATTTTTAATGCATAAATCACTTCTACCAACCAAAAAGAGAACTCCTCTGGGAAGATCTGTTTTTCGAAAGTGGACAGTGATACAAAGGATGCAAAGAGAAAGCGCTAGCAGAGAAAATGCAAGCGGCTTCCAGCATATGAAGTGGTGTTCTGCTGTAGCAACTTTCAGCTCAGTGCTTCTATTGCACGAATATGACACATTTTAAAGGGTGTCGATATTCCACCACTGTCTGTAAAAATAAAAGATCGAAAATAACATAAACATCAACCAACTGGAGCTATAGTTGGCAGCATTATGACTCCCTCACCAACCAAAAGAGGTCTATACCCTAATCCAGAGTCTATGACTATGCTTTATTGCACAGCAAGGGGGAACTAAGCTTGCATATAGAATTAAGGTTGCTGATCACTTGATCTTGACACAGAGACATTATTCTGGAGAGTCCAGGTGCTACGAGTGTCATCACAAAGGTTTTTAAAATGGGAGAGAGCTGGTGTGTGTGAAAGGGACTGTCAGTCACTGTTGGCTTTGAAGTTGGGGGTCAGCAACCCAGGGATGCCAGTGATCCCCAGAAGGTGGGATAGGTGGGGAACACACTTCCTTGTAGAGGTTTCAGAAAGGAATGCAGCCTTTACGACACACTGATTATAGCCCAGTGCGGCCCATTTCTGATTTCTGACCTCCAGAATTAGGCTGTAATAAAGTTACATCATGACACTAAATGTTTTGTCAATTTATCACATCAGCAATGGACACCAGTGCCAGCACCAGTGGAATAAATCTTGCTAATCCATGTAATGGACTATCACACAACCACTACAGAAGAATGGAGACATTTTCTATGTACTAACATGGAACTGTGTCTGGAGTGTACATTAAATGAAAAGGAGGAAATGGAGCAGTGCATGTAATACACTCCCTATGGTGAGGATGCTTTAAAATAAAGGTATGCTGCACAAGAAACTGTTCAGAGTAGTTAACTTCCAGGTACAGGAGCCAGGAGGCTAGGATGCCGAGGTGCAGGCACAAAAGCAGTTTTCATTCCGTAATCTTTTATAACATAAAAATAAACAATATATATTTCACTTCAAAATAATGAGATGGGTTTATTTCCCCAAGGAAGCTGTTGTCGACCCTCCAAAACGGGTCAGGCTTTTGTGTGATACATTCAGAAGACTTTCAGTACATCGCTTTCATAACCCTGCAGTGTTCTAACAGTAACCTCATACTTTACAACCAGATACTACTGGAAGAAGAGATAGCAGTGGATCCACAAGAATTTGGTTAATGTCTTCCTTGCCCACTACACTAAGGTTTATGAGGGCAGGGACTATGTTTGCTTTTTAACTAGTACCTAACATGGTGTGTAGCACTTAATAGGACTTTAATTTATTGAATCAATAGATGGTGCAATAATTTGGATTTTAAATGTTCCTACATGCTCTTGTGTGAATCAAAAGTGACTTAGTCCCCCACTTTCGTGCTGCTGGGAAGTGGTAAAACCTTTAAGAGGTAGACCTAGTGGAAGATCCTCTGGCAATCGGGGGCTTGCCTTTGAAGGGGATTGTGGGGCCCTGATCCCTTTGTCTCTCTTTTCTCTTCCTAGCCCTGAGATAACCAGCTTTGCTTTATTATATGCTCCCTGCCATGATGTGCCACCTCGCCACAAGCCCAAAAACCATGGGCTCAATCTGGCACTAAGACATCTAAAACCATAAGCCAAGGGTGTAGCTTAGTGGTAGAGCACCTGCCTAGTACTGTATATGTAAGGCCTTGGGTGCAGCCGGCCTGAACTACATAGCGCAACACACAAAACAAAACAAAACAAAACAAAACCATGAGCCAAAGACACTAACAAAGACGCTAACATTTCTATCGCTTGAAACAATAAAAATAATTTTTTGATCAGAAAATATTCGGCACAGGTGTGTGTGGTTGGGTGACCTCCAGAGTGGCTTTCTTCCTCGTGACAACTCAGGGCCCCCCACCCCTGCACCTCCATCCCTTTCAAAGAGATAGTCTCTTTGAAAGCTGACTATCTCAGTAACTCAAAGTTGACTACCACAGATGGATTCATTAATGGTTGGCACCAAGAAACCCAGAATCACTGAAGTAAAAATGAGCATGAAAGTTTCACCATGTGCCTTATGATTTCTAAAAATAACTAACTAATTCTAAATTGCAAAACATGAGTAAAAACATAGAAACAAAAGAATATCTTTCAGACACGTAAATGTCTAGCTGTAAATACGATGCTGCTGACATTGAACTCTATTAAATCATAGCTAAATGTAGTTCTCCAGCTTTCTTTATCTGGAGAAAAAAGTTTCAACTATTTTTCAACTCATGGTGTTAAGATCCCTGGCCTGTGTTCACAGATTGAAGCCATTTCACGCAGGGTTTGCCTTTGTACAGCTGTCCCCAGTTTCGGCTGTCAGCTGAGAGGTCTCTGAGTCCCCGGCTGCCCTGTCTGCTCTCTGACACTCGCTGCTCACCGTGTGTGTGTTTCTTGCAGTGTCTGCTTCCTGCTGGACTCACAGCTTTTTCTCTTTTCATGGGCAGAACACGGAAACTGAAAGAGGGGGAGAAAAAGGAACTTTCTTGTAGTCTTAGTAGCCTCATAATTGGCTGCAATCAGAAAAACAGTGCCAGGGAAGCTGAGTGTGGTGGCGCACGCCTTTAATCCCAGCACTCGGGAGGCTGAGGTAGGAAGAGCGTTGTGAGTTCGAGGCCGGCTTGGGCTACAATGCTAGCGCAAAGCCGGCCTGAGCTACATAGTGCGACCCTGCCTCAAAAAACTAGGGCTGGGAGTTTGGCTCAGTGGCTTAAGCACCTGTCTGGCAGGTGTGAGGTTGTGAATTCAAAAAACAACAACAACAACAACCAAAAAAAAAAAAAAACAGTGCCAGGTAAACCATTGTTCGGAGAGAATGATGCTTGTTTACTAACTTTTTTTTCCTTTTTTCCTTCTCCTGGGCATATAAACTGAGCTGTGTTTCCCAAGCTCCTTGGCTGGTAGGTGGATCATATGACTGCACTCTGGCCAATGGACAGAGACCTGGGATGTTTCAGGGATGGAGGTGCGGGGGCAGGGGGCGCCCTGAGTTGTCATGAGGAAGAAAGCCACACTGGAGGTCATCCAACCATATATACATGTTTTGAATATTTTTAACGTTTCAAGGGATAGAAATGTTATCGTTTTTGTTAAAATTCACAAACTGGCGCCTGGAGGGTGAGTGCTAAGTGTTGAGATGATGCGCGGTGAGGAAAGAGAGGCCAGTGGCAGGAACGATGGAGACTATGCTATAATAAATTGTCGCTCATGGTAACTTGAGAGCAGACCCTGTACTTACCAAACTGCGGCTCTGGAGGAAGTGGTCAGAAGTCATTTGAGTGCTAGTGTGTGCAGGCTGCCCTAAGTTGTCTTTGATAATGTTTTGTTTTTTAATTTTAATTTTATTTTCTTTTTATGAGGACATGTTTGCAATACATAATGATTACATTCTCCATGGGAATTGGTACCTGCACATAACACATCTTAATTATTTCTGAAATGAACTCAGGAAAGAATTGGGCAATTTGCAAACTGAAATTAAAGGGAATAGAGTCAGGAAATGGGACACCGAAATGATGGGAAGGCTGATAGCTTTTATTCCCAAATAGTAAGAGATAAGGCTCTGAGTAATAAAAAGCCAGTGATACTCCTCAGTTAAACAAAAGACTGATGCCTAGGGCCCAGATCAGATTAGGAATTTGGCTTCTTCATTTATGATTTTAGATGGACACAGGGTAGAGACTATTAAATGCATAGAACAAGGCCTAGGAGGAGGAAACAAGGAAATAAAGCAATTTGAAAATTATGTGTAAGCAAGAACTTTGTTGTGGTTAGCGTACCAGGAACTGGCTAGATGCTCATTAAGTTTTTAAAGGAATTTTATCACCAAAGATATCGTGACCATCCTAAAAATATCTTTGAATTGTAAGACTTTTGAACCTCAAACTCAATCCAACAGGAAGCATTCTTTGAAGCCACGAAGGCCTGAAGAAGCGATACCGCACTCCAGAGTAACCTCTGCGCAGGAGGCCGCAGGTGAGGGGCAAGGCGAGCCCTCCCCTCCCAGAGCGGAGACACAGGAGGGCAATGGTTAAGCAAGCTCCCAACTAGGAGGTGAGTGGGGGCCTAAGAGTTTTCTGAAGGTCTCTACAGTAGGGTTATATAAACCCGCGAGCCAACAGCTTCGTGTCTTCATTTTTATCCTTTCCAAGTAGAACTTTGTGTTGTGCATATGCTACCCCCGATCCCTAATTGCTCATTGTAGAGGGGAGAAGAGGGACAAGTAATTTGTATTTTTACAACCACGGGGAACAACATCCAGACCTGACGGAAGGAACTTTTATCATCAGGGGATGCTGAGCCTTGAGTGAGCTACAAGGACCTGTTAAGGAGCAGGGGATACAGCTCAGCCGTGCAAGCGCCTGCCTGGCAAGCGCAAGGTCCTGGGTTTGATTTCCGTGCCAAAAAAAAAAAAAAAAAAAAAAAAACGTTACAAGGACCAGTTGGGTTTTAGGGTTCTCTAGTGGGGGAAGGTTGAATGTGCTCCGTGGTGGGAGGAAAGAAGTGAAAGCGCCAACTGAAGCAAACACAGCGCCATGAACTCACCAAACCTTGTTTCATTTTCCTTCAGGACGCGCAGCTAGACTCTTTGTCCCCGCCTACCCTGAAGTGCAACGGGGCCAAGGAACTGAGTTGTGGGGATTGCCACTTCTGGGTCTGGTTCATAACAGTCCTCTATATGATCACCTGTATTCTCTTTTCTTTTGCCAGGAGTGGAGATCCAGGGAACAACTCCGATCCCCTACATCCTGGCTCCACAAACAACCTGCAGACTCATTGTCTATGGTGGTTTTCATCTTCTAAGTTGAATACCAGTGACAGTGACTTGCAAAGCCTAGAATATTTACCACCCAGCTTTTCATGAAAAAGTTTGCCCACTCCTCCTTGAGGGCATGATGAAGCCTGGCTCTTTAGTCCCACCCCTTGGATGAGAACCAACAGACCAGGAGCTCCCATACTGAACACTTGATGAGATTAAAGACAAATTTATTTTGCAGGCTGCTACTGAGACTTGGGGGTTGTTAGTTACAGCACCTCACTCTGATACAACCACATTGGTGGATGTTACCCTTTTTGATTATGGATGGTTGGAAGCTTCTCAATCATGGAAGAGCATTGGGAGCTGGCTTCTGCTATGGTTTAGTTATGCATCTGCCATCCATCATGTATTCTCAAGTGTTTACAGAACGTTTAACAGGTGATAGCCGCTGTGCTGAGGATACAATGAAGAGCAAAAAACACACTTGGACTCTGCCCTTATAAAGTTTGGAATTTAATGCAGAAAACAATGGGAAGAGTAAGCAGGCTCACGTGTGTAGACTCAACATAAGCTTTCTCAGAACAACAGGATGCCTGGGCCTGCTTTACTCAGTAACTTGCCTGGATCTTGTAGCATTCATGGAATTTGTTGCTCACATCAGAGTAGATGAGAAGACAGAGTGGATGGAATGCAGTGACTGAAGGAGTGAGTGTAGCTAGATGAAGTGAAGATGTAGCTACAGGACAAATGCAGAAATATTACCACTAATCACAACTAATTCATTCATTCAGTGAATATGCAATGACCCAGGCAGTAAGATGAGCTCTAATGAGCAGACCATATCCTCAGATTTTAATTCAGCATCTACTTGTTTTCCACCCAGTTGTTTTGCTCCATCATTTTTACTCAGGGCAAGACTCATGGCACAGAAGCGTGATGGCCTTGGGCTTAAACTTTGGCTCTATTTATTGACTATATGATTTTGTAAAAGCTACTTTTCTATCTCTTGTATAAGGAGATGTCTTAGTTACTTTTCTCTCATTGCTGAGACAAAATACCTGACACCCAAAATTAGGGAAGGAAAGGTTTGTTTCTTGCAATATTGGAGGTTTCAGTCCATACTCAGCTGGCTACAAGGCAGGGTAGTGGGGCTGGAGGGCAGCTGTTCACGGCCGCCACAAACAGCATGGTGCGAACCGGCAAGAGAGAGAG
>RJWM01027936.1:0-17243 GCA_004363535.1 Dasyprocta punctata | reverse complement strand
AAAAATCCAACAATATGCTGTGTACAAGAAACACATCTCACTCAAAAGGAAATTCACAGACTAAAAATCAAAGGCTGGAAAACAATACTCCATGCAATGGGAACCCAGAAAAAAGCAGGGGTAGCTGTTTCGTTTGCAGACAATGCAAACTTCAAACCGAGAATGGTCAAAAGAGATAAAGAAGGTCACTACATACTTGTTAGGGGAAAACTTCAAGAGGAAGAGATTACAATCATAAATATATATGCACCGAATATAGGAGCACCCAACTATGTAAGACACTTCTTAATAGACATGAAAAACCAAATAAACAATAATACAGTTATAACAGGGGACCTTAATACCCCATTGTCACGGAGAGATAGATCAACCAAACAAAAAATCGGCAAAGAAATAGCAGAACTGAATCAAGCTTGTGAACAAATGGACCTAGTAGATGTATACCGAGTATTCCACCCATCAACATCAGAATACACATTCTTCTCAGGTACACATGGGTCATTCTCTAAAATAGATCATATACTGGTCCACAAAACAAGCTTAAGTAAATGCAAATGAACTGAAATAATCCCATGCATATTATCTGACCATAGCGCAGTAAAATTGGAAATGAATGACAAAAAAACCTACAATAACCGTATAAACACATGGAAATTAAATAATACCCTCCTAAACAACCAATGGGTCACAGAAGAAGTTAAAGAAGAAATTAAGCAATATCTACAATTGAATGAAAATGCAAATACAAATTACCGGAACCTGTGGGACACAATGAAAGCAGTCCTCAGAGGGAAATTTATAGCACTAAACTCTCATATCAGAAAAACGGAAAGAACATACATAAACAACCTAATGCTGCACCTCAAACTTCTAGAAAAAGAAGAGCAAGTCGAGTCCAAAGCCCAAAGAAGGGAGGAAATTATTAAGATTAGAGCAGAAATTAATGCAATTGAAACTAAGAAAACAATACAAAGAATCAATGAATCGAAGAGTTGGTTCTTTGAAAGACTAAATAAAATTGATAAGCCCCTAGCCAACCTTATCAAGAAGAAAGAAAAAACTCAGATCCATGCAATAAGAAATGAAAAGGGTGAAATCACTACAGACCATGTGGAAATACAGAAGATCATCAACAACTACTTCAAAAACCTTTACTCACATAGATTTGATAACACAGAAGAAATGGACAGATTCCTAGAAACCTTTGAATTACCAAAGCTGAATCAAGAAGATGTAAAGCTGCTGAATAACCCAATTTCAGCTAATGAAATTGAAAATGTAATTAAGACCCTACCAACAAAGAAAAGCCTGGGCCCTGATGGATTCACTGCTGAATTCTATAAGAAATTTAGGGAAGACTTAATGCCAACACTCCTCAAACTCTTTAATGAAATCGAAAGGGAAGCAAGTCTCCCTAACTCATTCCTGGAAACAAGTATCACCCTAATACCAAAACCAGAGAAAGACCCAACTAAGAAAGAAAATTACAGGCCAATCTCCCTAATGAACATAGACGCAAAAATCCTCAACAAAATACTGGCAAATAGAATACAGCAAGTTATCAGAAAGATTATACACCACGATCAAGTGGGATTCATCCCAGGAATGCAGGGATGGTTTAACATACGGAAATCAATAAATGTAATACACCATATCAACAGGGCCAAAGACAAGAACCACATGATCATCTCAATAGATGCAGAAAAAGCTTTTGACAAAATCCAACACCCATTCATCATCAAAACCCTACAGAAAATCGGAATAGATGGTCTCTACCTCAACCTGATAAAAACCATATATCATAAACCAACAGCCAACATCTTACTAAATGGAGAAAAACTGAAAACCTTCAACCTAAATTCAGGAACAAGACAAGGATGTCCATTATCACCACTCCTATTCAATAGAGTTCTGGAAATATTAGCCAGAGCAATTAGACAAGAGAAAGAAATAAAGGGAATAAGGATAGGAAAGGAAGAAGTGAAATTATCATTATTTGCAGATGATATGACACTCTACATAGAAGACCCCCAAAAATCCATTAAAAGACTTCTAGAAGTAATAACCAAATTTAGTAATGTAGCTGGATACAAGGTCAACACTCAAAAATCAATAGCATTCCTGTACACAAACAACAAAGTCACTGAGAGAGAAATAAGGGAAACCACACCCTTCACTATAACATCCAAAAAAATGAAATACTTAGGAATCAATCTAACAAAGGAAGTAAAAGATCTATACAGTGAAAATTACATTACTCTCAAGAAGGAAATCGAAGAAGATTTCAGAAAATGGAAAGATATTCCATGTTCATGGATAGGAAGAACAAACATCGTGAAAATGGCCATTCTCCCAAAATTATTATACAGATTTAATGCAATCCCAATCAAAATACCACTCGCCTACCTCACAGAGCTAGAGAAAGCATTCCTAAAATTCATCTGGAACCAGAAAAGACCTAGAATAGCAAAGGCAATTCTGGGCAACAAAGGGAAGGCAGGAGGCATTACAATCCCCGACTTGAAACTATACTACAAAGCTACTGTGATAAAATCAGCATGGTACTGGAATCAAAACAGACCCGATGATCAATGGAATAGATTAGAAGATATAGACACAACTACAAACACACTTAGCCACCTCATCTTTGACAAAGGGGCCAAACATGTACATTGGAAGAAAGACAGCCTCTTTAACAGATGGTGCTTGAAAAACTGGCTTTCTATATGCTGTAAACTAAAACTAGATGCATGCCTATCACCATGCACTAAAATAAAGTCAAAATGGATCAAAGATTAAATATCAAAACAGAGACACTAAACTTACTAGAAGACAGAGTAGGTAAAAATCTCGATGACATAGGAGTAGGCAGAGAGTTCATGAACAAAAATCAGATTGCACGGGAAACACTTCCCAGAATCAACGCCTGGGATCTCATCCTACTAAATAGTTTTTGCATGTCAAAGGAAATCTCCAGCAGAGTGTAAAGAAAACCCACCAACTGGGAAAATATCTTAGTCAATTGTCCATCAGACAAAGGACTTCTATCTAAAACATATAAAGAATTAAAAGAAATCAGGCCCCTAAAATTCAAGGACCCAATCCAAAAATGGGCATCTGAGATGAATACACACTTCTCAGAGAAAGAAATACAAATGGTAAATAAATATATGAAAAAATGTTCAACATCAATGGTCATTCGGGAAATGCAAATTAAAACAACACTAAGATTCCATCTCACTCCAGAAAGAATGGCCAAGATTAAAAAGTTAACTGACAACAAATGCTGGAAGGGTTGTGGGGAAAAAGGAACTCTTCTCCACTGTTGGTGGGAGTGTAGACTGGTGCAACCACTGTGCAAATCAGTGTGGAGATTCCTCAAGAAGCTAGGATTAGAGATCCCAGTCAACCCAGCTATCCCACTTCTGGGCATTTTCCCAGAAGAATTGAAAACATCATACCACAGTGATATTTGTACACCCATTTTTATAGCAACCCAATTTGTAATAGCCAGATCTTGGAAACAACCCAAGTGCCCATCAATCAAAGAATGGATAAAAAAGATGTGGTATTTTTATACAATGGAGTACTACTCAGCTATTAAGAAAGATTGCATTGAGACTTTTACAAGTAAATGGACACGACTTGAGACCATACTCTTAAGTGAGATAAATCAAACCCACATGTGTAAATACTGTATTGTTTCCCTAGTGTAAGAAACTGAAAAAGTATATTTTTCCAAAGTCTATAATAAATACTATGTAAGGGTAAAAAACTGCTCAAAGAGCAGAAGTAGTTGGGAAGGGAAAAGGGGGAAAGAAGGAAGGGAAAAGGAAAAGGTATAAATCTGTATATATGTATATGTAAGATAACTAAAACGAACATACTGCTGAATGTATTAGTTATTGAGAAAGAACAATTAATACTCATATGATTAGATCAATTTTACATGTCTATATCTGTTAATGTAAACAACCATTTTGAAGATAACGATACGCAATATTGCAACCATTGTCAAGTTTCTATCATCCGGTTTTGTAAACCTGTAATGTTACTGTTGTGCATTTATTCTAGTCATTTGTTTGTCTCTTTTGCATTTTGTCTTTCTTATATGTGTCTTTTTTTACTCTTAAATAAAAAGTAAAAAAAAAATTCAAGTTTAAAAAATAGATTAGATTCATATTCAACAATAATGGATAATAATTAACTATCTCTGCTATGAATTTTAAGAACAAACCAAATCTAGAGTATAATTTATCTTTCAGTTTTAAAACATTTGCTTAGACTCATATTGAGATATTACCTTAAATCATTTTAAAAACCAAAATCTTATTGAAATGCTGGTAATACTTGGAAATGAGAATTTAGCTGTAACAAAAATAATGGCCAATAGTATGATACATTTATGGGGCACCAAAACAGAATAAAAACATTATTATCAAATATATCTACTTTGTATTTGCTGATTTAACTTACCTTTAGTTTCCTCCTTGCATTGAATTTCCTCAGTTGTTCTACTGTTTCTGGAAGATGAATTTTGTATGCATAACGATCCCGTTCCTATAAAAGAAGAAAGGTAATAAACATATATAACCGTTTACTAAAGTGAAGAAGCTTCATGTAAAAGGAACAATAAAGCCCAAATTCTTAAATGTGAATCTAGGAGATAGGGGGTTTTATTCCAAGATACTGGTAAGCATTCTGAAATATGAATATGAACATTAAAGTTGATAGTAAAATAATGTTTTGTTTTCAGCAATAATAAAGGACTGACATAATAGGTCATCTAATTTTCAGATAAACAGCTGTGTGGCTAAAATAATTAATCATAATTATTGTGAAAGTCTTTGACATGTTATTTGCTAGGCAAAATAAGCATTTGAAAAATTAACTGTACAACTGATTCTACAAAAGTCACAGAATCTCCCAAGTAGAAAAAACTTCGTTCGCAAGGCCATCTAATCCAACCATTTTCCCTTGGGATCCTCTTTAGGTTCTGATGGGTGATTATTCTGCCTGACCTTGCCATGTAAGAGATTATTACTTTGTAGTGGTCCATTAGAATTTTAAGAAAGAGTAATCTGAAGATAGTTTTTCTCAGCCTGGGCCCACAATTGACTTGTTTAGGCTAGCTCTGCTTTCTTGGCCAACACAGAGCAAACATAATGCCCTTTCCATTGACTAAAGAGAGGAATCATGCATCCACTAAATCTGCTCTTTGAGATAGCATTCCCGGTTGCCTCAATTATTCTTGTCACTCTTCTCTTCCCTTTGGTTGTACTCTAATTTGTCAATGTAGCTTGAAAATTTGTATGCTATAAGTGTTCATTCATTCCCTAAATATTTCTTGAGAGGTTACCATACATCAGGTATTATTCTATGTGCTTGAGATAGACGAGTAAAACTAACAAAGATACCAGCCCTCATGTAGCTCATATCCTAGTCAGAAAAGATGAGAAAATACAAAAAAGGTAAATTACACAATAACAAAAGTGTATTGAATAAATCAAAAAAGGAAAGCAGATTAAGAGGGGCTGGGTGCATCCCAATTTAAAATAGTAGGGGTCAGTGTATGCCTAATTGAGAAGGCAACGTTCCAAAGAGGTGAGAGAACCACCAGTGCAAAGGCTAAGTGAGGGGTATGTCTTGAAGTTTTGAGAAACAGCAAGGAGATCAGTATGTGTAAAGTGGCAGGCTGGGAGAACAGATTGAACTGAAGAGATGACAAGGTTTGGGTAGGCTGTGAATGATCTTTGGCTTTTATTTTGTGAGGGAAAGGAAGCCACTATGGGTTTCTGGAGCTAGAGTGACATGATCTGATTTAACTTTTTCCAGGGGTTTTTTTTTAAAGAATTTTTTTCAATTTTTATTTTTTATTAATGTATGTTTGTACATGCCTTGTTCAGAGTTGCTACGTGTAGATAATACATCTTACTTAATTCTTGTCTCATCTCCTTCCCATCTCTCCATCTCTTCTTAAAAAAGTTTATTAGTAGCCATGCATAGTACATAATGCTTACATTTCCTGTGGGAAGTTGGCACAGGTATATAACGCATCTTATTTCTTTTTTCATCCTGTTTCCCTTCTTTCCTCCTTTTTCCCCTTCTACCCATCCCATGATCCCCTTTCTTCTTTCTGGACACATTTTCAGTACATAATGTTTACATTCCTTATGTGGAACTGATGCATGTACATAACACATCCCAATTTCTTTTTTTCACCTCTTATCCCTTCTCTTCCCCTCCCCTCCCTCCATCTCTTGATCCCTTTCCCTTTTGAGAACTACCTATGTATCTCCCTACTTTTCATTATTACCATTTATTTTGTTCTTTATTTTTGCTTTGTTTCTCAAATAAGAGAAACAATGTGATATTTAAACTTGTGTGACTGGTTTATTTCACCTAACTTTATGAACTCAAGGTGCACCCATTTGCCTACAGATGACTCAAGTTTCTCTTTCTTTATGGCAGAGTAAGTACTCTATGGTGTATAAATGTCACATTTTCTTTATCCATTTACCTGTTGATGAACATATGGGCTGCTTCTAAGATTTAGCTATCATGAACTGTGCTGGTATAAACAAGGCTATGCATGTATCTCCGTAATATGATGGTTTTAATTCTTTTGAGAAGATACCTCGAAGGAGAGTAGCTGGGTCTGGTTTTGGTTTTTTTGAGGAATTTCCATCAGTTTATATTCTCACCAACTGTGTAGAAGGGTTCCTTTTCCCCTGCAGCCTTTCTAGCATTTGTTATTATTTAATTTCTTGGAGATGGCCATTTTTTCCAGAGTAAGATGGAATTTCAATGTTGTTTTTATTTATATTTCTTTAACTGCTGGTGATGTTGAGTATTTCTTTATGTAGTTATTGGCCATTTGTACTTCTTCCTCTGTGAAGTGTCTATTCGTTTGCCTATTTTTTGATTGGGTAGTTTATTTGGGGAGATTAAAGGAACACTCTGGTTGTTGTGCTGAGAACAGACTGGGGAGATATGAAAGTTAAAAAAAGCAGGGAGATTAGCTAAGAGGCTATTGCAGTAATCTAAGTGAGAAATGATGGTAGATGAAACCAGAGGAAAACAGTGGACAGAGTGACAGATACTCTGAATATATTTTGTTTCTTTCCCCCCAGAAAGCATTACTGGGGTAAATTTAGCGCATAATAAGCTGCATATGTTTAAAATGCAGTTTGATAATTTTTGACATATGTATTCAGCCATAAAAGTATCACTACAATCAAGATAAAAGATACATCCATTATTCCCAAGTTTTCTCATGCCCCCTTGTAATTCCCACCCCCAGGCAACCACTGATCTACTTCTGTTGCTACAGCTTAGTTTATGTTTTTGAAAGTTTATATAAATGAAATCATACTTTATGTGCCCAGTATTGTTCAGCTTATTTCACTCAACATAATGATTTTGAATTCATCCATGTTGTTTGCTATATTAACAGTTCATTTCTGTTTATTGCTGAGTAGTGTTCCATTGTATGGATGCACCATAATTCATCTTTGCATCTGTTGATGGATCCTTGGTAGCTTCCATTTTTTGAGTATTACATATAAAGCTTCTTATGGACATACAAATACAAGTCTTTGCATGAATATGTATTTTACTTCTTTTAGACAAATACTACAGAGTAGAATGGCTGGGCCATGTAATAGGAGTATATTTAATTTTTAAGAGGCTGTCAAACTGTTTTCCAAAGTGGTTGTACCATTTTATAATCCCACTAGCTAGAGTATGAGTTTCAGTTGTTTTATATCCTTGCCAACATTTGGTATGGTCTTTCTTATTTTAGCCATTCTGGCATTACTTTGTATTTTCCTAATGACACTGAGGATCTTTGTGCTTATCTGCCATCTGTGTATCTTTTTTGTTGAAATGTCTGTTCAAATCTCATTCCATTCTGAATTGGACTCTATGGTTTCTATTTGAGTTTTGAGAATTCTTTACACGTTCTAGGTGTAAGTCCTTTATAAGACATATAATTTTCAAATATTTATTCTCAGTTTGTAGTTTTGTTTTTCATTCTCTTATTAATATCTTTCAAATATCGAAGTTCATAGTTCTGCATACATTTTGCAGATAGAGAGGGCAGGATTTTCTGACAGATTGGATGTGGGATATAAGAAAAAGAGGAGTCAACGACAGTACCACATACCAAGGTTTTTGGTGTGAACAACTAGAAGTCTGATACCAACCGAGGT
This sequence comes from Dasyprocta punctata, assembly GCA_004363535.1. NCBI lineage: Eukaryota > Metazoa > Chordata > Mammalia > Rodentia > Dasyproctidae > Dasyprocta > Dasyprocta punctata. The sequence goes on along the minus strand of RJWM01027936.1, from coordinate 9,030 downwards.
GGGAAGAGCAGGGCAAGCAGTCTGGAAGATGCACGTCATGTCTAGATTCTAGAGCAAATGAGTACTGGAGTTGATCTTTGCAACATTCTCTATTCACTTTTCCCCAATGTGTACTGTTTCAGTCAGAGTTATTGATAATATTGAAATTGCTTCAAAAGTGAAGTGCTAAATGGCTATGCATTTAGAATAAGCATGTTTTACTTGATGCCTCTACCAGTTATAATAAAAACCCTGGATATGATACATAAAGTAACTAGTGGAAGATAAAGTTTGGGAAAAGAAGACAGACTGGGCAGTGATCCTGTGAGGATACTGGAATTTGTTTTTCCTCTTAACATACCCTGGACTCGATGTGAGAGCATCTTGTAACCCAGAAATTCCAAGGAAAAGGACTTCAGACAAACTAAGCCCCAAGAAAAGCCCACTGAGAAGAGGCTGTCCTCACAGGATAGAACTCTTCCTGTGTCTTTACTTTATAACAGTATCATTTGAAATTTATTACATAGCCTGGCTAAATCTTCCTCTTAAACATACTGGGAGGTTTATTGTATCTGTGACCATAAACCCTATGTCTAGTGAACCCTTTTTCTACTTACCATTCACTAAAGTGATACGAACAAGGAGATAATGCCCAAAATATGTTTGATTTTTAAAATAAAATAATGTTTTAATTATAATTTCTGAAATTTTCCAAGTAGAAGAAACCACAAGATTGAAAAAGTTATTAATTAAGGTCTCTCTTACCAAAAAGCTAGTAAACAATAACAAAATTTCAAGGCATTATAAATGAGGTAAGAGTTAAAATAATATTTTTCTGGATTAAATAATTCTCCTTGACACTAATAATAATGTGATCTGAATTCAGAAAATTTCTAAAAGTGTTTCTTGCATTTTAAGAAAGTGCATAACTCATACTCCTTTGTGTATACTAACTGCTAAATACACATTTAGTTGGTATGTTGATTGATGTTTCCAAAATTCAAATTGATTAGCCTAATATAAATACTCTTTTCACTTTTTATTAGAGTCAATAAATTTTACAAGTCTATATGGTGAGGTTACAAAGGGCATGAGAAGAGCTCAGTCCCCTATGAGAAAAGAACAACCTTACTTAGGTTACTTTTGTTGGAATGAATATTAACAGCAAGTATCATTAATTTGGGTAAAGGTGTTAAGCAGATATAATTTAATAATCGTAAGACATTCACATATGACCTGGTCTAATGCTCAAATTCTTAGCTGACATGAGTGATTAAATAGGACTTTTAATTTCATTTTATCAGAGTTAATTCTTGGTTTTTTTGGACACAAAACAACTTTAGGTACTTTTCATTACAAGAGTTTTCATCATTTATTTCTTCACTTTGCAGTTAGTCAGGATTTTTTTCAGAATTAAATCTTTGCTTAAATCTTAGCCATTCTAAATCAACACCACTTACATCCACTATAATGAGTTACAAATACACCTGGACGAGTACTGAAATGTAATAGAAGCTTGTTCCCACCAGCTAGATACCCTTCTTGTTGAATTTCTCCATCTTCAGGAGTCACATAAGCAGTGAAGTTAAAGTGAAGATATGGCACATGACACTGAGCTCAAATAACCTTCTGGACTTTTTCATTTAAGTAACTAACATTTCCTGTCTCTTATCTTTGTGGTGCCAGAAATCTATTATGTATTAAGTTCAGATTATGTAGAATAAGAACTATAATCATTGGCAGGGATGAGTTTCCAGTAATAAATGGTACTAGTCAAGATAAGTTTTGATTATGAAAGTCACTATGAGAATGTGCTGCAGAGTGCTAAAACATTTTCAAAAGAATCTTAAAGATGATTAAAATGGTTGCCATTTTAACTGCCATTTGGCACTTACACTAGCTACTAATGAACAAAAAAATTCCCATTCAGGCAAAACAAAAGCAATGGAAAATAGGAATCTTCTCTAAACTGTTCATTTCATATCTGGGAGAAAAAATACTAAGAAAGTATCTAAGAATTGTTTACCCACTGTTTTCTGCAGAAAATCAGTAATAATTCAGCCAGAGGGCTAAATGTATGGGGAAAAGTAATGCTCTTAAGAAAAATCAAGATCCACTGGAATTCCAAAGTTGTTCTGTAATATTACTCCATGTCACTGAGATACACTATTAATATATGATTTAATATCTTATTGTTTTCTATAAACTCTGGGGAACAAAATGGTATAATATAATGAACATTCATTCATTCATTCATTCATTAAAGCATTTAATATTTGTTGAAAGCCTTCTACATACCAGATACTTTGTAGGTTCTAGACAGAAGTGAACCCAAAGCTGAAAATACTTACCCTTATGCAGCTTATATTTTATGGGCTAGACAGACAACACACAAATAAGTAACGTATATCCTATGGTATCACATGCTGTGGAGAAAAATAAGGCGGGAAATGAGGATAGGAATTCTGGTAGTGGGAGCATTCCTTCCCTGAAATTTTAAATAGCAGTCAAGGCAGGTTTTACTCAGAAGTGGGTATGTAGGCAAAGATTGGAAGATGATAGGGAATAAGCCAGGAAGACATCTGGGGGAAGTGTTCTAGAGAAACGGTATGACTAACACAGAGTGGTGAAGGCATGAATATGCTTGTGGTCTGAGGCCAATATGATGGGAAGTGAGTGAGAGAAGGGAAAAGTAGAAAGAAGTGAAATCAGAAAGCTCTCAGAGCATCAAGCTGTATAGTAGATTAAGAAAAATACTTCGGGAGAGAGGCCTGGATTTAAGTCACTGGTGTGCAGACAGCATTTAAACTCAAGAAAACTAGATGAAATCTCCAAGGGCCTGAGTGTAGATAGAGAAAAAGAGGAGGAGAAGGGAATGAGGCCAATGGTGCTCCAACTTCAAGAGATGGGTGAGGAGGCATGAGGACAAATCAGCAAGATCCAAGGAGGTGCAGCCAGAGTGCAGACAGGAAACCAGGAGATCAGATGTCCTGGAAGCCAAGGAAAGACAAGTGTTTCAGGAGGATGGATGACAAATGTTGCTGAGAGGCCACAAAGGACAAGCTCTGGGATTTGACCACTGGACTTAACAATGTGAAGGTCAGTAGTGATTCGCCAAGAGCTGAATTTTTTTTGTTTGTTTTGTGTTGTTTTTGTGATGCTGGGGATAGAAACCAGAGCCTCACGTATGCTGGGCAAGTGCTGTACCACAGAGCTACAGTCCTAGCTTGACAAGAGGTACTTTAGTGGAGTTGGTAGGATTGTGACCATGACTAAGGTAGGTTCAAGAGAAAAGGATGGGAGAAATTGGAGGGAGTAAGTACAGCGACTCTATAAGTTTTGGTGTTCAGACAAACAGAGAATAAGGGCAGAAGCTGCAGAGGGTTGTAGGATCAAGAGAAGATATATGTAAATATGTACATATATAAGTAATAAAAATAAATTACAGCATATTAGATCCACAAGAGACAGAAAACTGATGATTAAGGAAAGGAGAAAAGTGCTGAAAAAACGTCATTGAGTGAGTGAAAGTGACATAATCTAGTACATAAATGTTAGGATGGTGGACAGACTGTTTTAAAATCTTGGTTCCACCACTGACAATTTCTGTAACTAGGGGCAAGACTTTTTCTTGGTGGTGGTGGTGGGGAAGATTATAACCTCTCAGAGCATTAGTTTTCTTATCAATAAAGTGAGAATATTGGAATTACTGAACTGTGTAATGTTTTAATCAAACAGTACTATTTCATTTTTGCCTCAAGTTATAGATTTTCTTACTATTCACTGGAAAGATGGAAGGAATATAAAACGATTTTCTAAAATATGCCTTTTCCCAAAGACAGTAAATTCATAACGAGCATTTACTGGAAAATAGTAAAAGTACGTGGTCCCACTGAAAATAATTAATTAATTTATTACAATATAGTATTATTTTAGTTGTTTATATTGTGTCTTTGAAACACGTGTTGGCAGAGAACAAATAGGCCTTCCTTTGGTAGTCTGTCTTAATCTGCTCTTTATACTTGTTTGACGGCTGCATGCCACTCGAATATTTGCAGATGATGTGTAGGAACAGCAAACAAGATGATAAAAACTAATGGAAAATGGTCAGAAAAAAGAAAAGGGGAAAAGAGTCATCTCATAGAGCAATACACTGTGGCCACCGTAAGTGTTCAAACAGTGTGGATGGCGACCTATGGGCTCACATACCTTAAGCCATGGGTGATTGAGTGCTTCATAAACAGTGATCCTCTCTGCTGGATCCAGCATCAGCATGCGACGTACTAGGTCTTTGGCACTTTCAGAGATATGGCTCCACTGCCTTGGATTCATCTGAGGAGAAGAAAAGGAAAATTACATAGTTACCATCAGTGAGAAACTAGTATTTAATATTATTACTGTCTTTAATATTCCTATACTGCTTCAGTGTCAATAAAATTCTCAGCACAAAGAACAGAAATCTGTTTCAAAAAGGCTTTCTTTCTGAAGAAGAAAAGAACAAACACAATTCTTTACTGTTTCTTATATGAGAATTTGTATCAGTGACTATTCCATGCATCTTCTTGCTATCGTATTGTTATATTTTCAGTAATTAAAGGATATAATGCTCATGACCCCAGCTGCTATTTTTAGATATTTCAGCTAAGGAAACTAGGATATCTTGATCCAGAAAGGGCAAAAATAAAATTTAAAAATTTAAAAATTAAAGAAAATTTTAAAAACATATTCTAAAATTTGGGATCAGTAATTGTGAAGCTATAAAAAATCATTAATGGGATATTTTGGTTAGAGTATATAAATTTCATTACTTAGGAAAAGATACTATTACTATAACTCTACAAAATAACTAATCCACTTATACACTGTCCTCAGTGAAGTCACTTGTGTCTTTTAGAGACGCAACAACTGAAGAACGAGGTAAATGGACTAAAAAACAAAAACAATTATGAATTTTCTGTAAAGAAAAAGCTGGAAGGCTCCTAGGAAAGGGGACATGGCTGAGATCAGAAATCAGAAAAGAATCCAGAATGCTTAGGGTGACAGGAGGCAGGGCCTCATTCCCTATTCAGCATCAGGAAGCCGCAGGATGGGAAGAGCTGATGGGAGCTGCCTGATGCCACGAACTTCAAGCAATGTCATAGCTTTTTTTCTTCTTCTTTTTTGGCTCTGGAGATTGAATCTAGGTCCTCACACATGCGACACAAATGCTCTACTACTGAGCTACATCCCCAGCCCAATGTCCCGCCTTTAACCAGCAAAGATCTATGTTACCTTCCAAGGGAGAAAGATAGAGGATAAACTCAACAACAATTTAAAGCCAAATGAAATCACAGTACTTGTCTCACAGCACAAAGAAATTAACCCCATTTGGCTATGGGATATTTAGATAGACACTTAGCTCTAGCTAAAGTGAGGCGCTGTACTTCTACCAGTAGATGAGGAAGGACAAGTGTCTCCATATTAGGATAACTTTTAAAGTTGAGGGCTGTTTCATTTTCTTTTCCAAACAGGCAGAATTCCAAATAGCCATCATTTTTGTTTGTCAAATCCCATGAAGGTGAATGTCATGAGATGGTGGGAATATTGTCATCATGTTGGAAGTGTGGTCAATTGACCAGGTTGGAATAAGGAGGTCAGTAACTAGACAGGGCTTGATAGTCTCTCCCTTTCCCATCTTGGGGCTGATGTACTGTTTTTACTGGAATCCCAAAGTGAGTCTTTATTTCAATAGGGTCTGTGCTACAGCACAGAGGGATTAGCACAGAGGTGGGAGCCCTCCCAGACTAAAACCCAAGAAGTGCCTGGAAGTGCTGCTTATATAGCAGCTTGCAGGCCTGTTTCAGTGAGGGTGAGGGCTGAAACCAAGGAATCTTCTGGAAGGCTTGCTGTGAATGTTGGGTGTGCAAATAAGGGGCCTGGTTCCCTCCTTTCTTGGTCTAGACAAAGTCTTAATGATTTCTCCCTGGAAAAGGGGTTGAGAAATCATCTGGAAATGATGGTAAGATTTCTGAAATGAGTCAAGGTTTGGAAGGATACGCCTCTGTCTTATTTACGAGGAAGTCCAATACAGGGTTTTCTCTTCCTCGTAGATAAAATTAATTTGGGAGATTGAGTCTACAAAAGGGCAAAAATTGGACTATAAAACAATCCCATTTATGTAGCTTAGAACTTTACTGTGTAGATACCACTTGGATACCTGTGACAATGGTATGACATGCCCCTGTATCATATATATATATATATATATACTATAGTTAGGGAAATAATATTTTTGTCCATTATAAAAATTTTTAATTGAATTTAATTGCTAGCATATATTTCAGTTAAATGGTAGTCTCTGACATTTACCTTAAAATGAGGATAAGAAATTAAATTAAAATCAATTTAAGAGCAGTAGCAGCTTATAATTGAAAGCTATCACATTTAAAAGATGTCATCTAATTCTTCTTGAAAATATTCATTAAGATTAATGATTTTATTAACAGCACTTTTGTTAAGAACCACCAGGGTGATGAAATGATTTTTTTTGAGATCTGGTTTAAAATAATCTAGTAGTATGTAGACTACAAATATGTAACTTTTGCAAAAGAGAAGGGGACCAAGAGATGGAGGACAGAAAGGAACAGAGGGGAAAGGAATAAAAAAAATAAAGAAAGAACATTCTATGATCTCTAAAAATAAAATAAAATGGTAAATAATTTTTTTTGTTTTATTTGTTTTCTTTGGATTTTTGAGACAGGGTCTCGCTCTTTAGTTCAAGCTGACCTTCAACTCACTATATAGCCCCAGGCTGGCCTGAAACTCATACTGATCCTCTTGCCTCAGCCTCCCAAGCGATAGGATTACACACATGGGCCACTATTCCCAGCTAAGAAAAAGAATTTGCATAATGTAACCATTTGCAATTTCTTTAAATACCATATCTTAAGTAAATTGAAATTCACATTTATATTGTAATATAAGGCTTTGAAGATGATTTCAACAATAAATTTTAAGAATGCATTGCAAATTAACTTTAAAAAACAAGACTGGCTATATATATTAACTATTGAAGTTAGGGTTCTCTACTATTTTTTCCACAGTACTGGAGACTGAACTCAGGGCATCTGCATTGGGCTACATCCTTAGTTAGCCCTTTTCTATTTTTCATTTTGAGACACTGTTTTGCTCAGTCTCTAAATTGCCCAGGTTGGGCAACTGAACTTACAATCCTCCTGCCTCAGCCTCCCAGAGTGCTAGGATTACAGGCATGTACCACCAAGCCTGGCTTCTCCACTCTTTTTGTTTGTTTAAAATTTTCTATGATTAAAAACTAATAATAACTACTGACAGAATCATATCATAGTATATGTAAAAAAAACCATGAGGTTCATTATAGGTGGCAGAGCTAGATCTACGGATCTATACTTCAAACTTAGTTGTTGAAAACCCGGGCCCTTTGTAAGGGAAGTCATGACTAAGAGGAGAGATTAGCCAAATAAAACAATAAATAAGTCTTTGGCCTAGGTATGGAAATTATGATACAGCTGCCACCATCTAACTTACTATAATACAGTAATTATTTCTTTGGAAGGGGGAATTTTGAACTAATTTCATTTTTGGACACTATGAACAGTCTTAAGTTTGTTATCAAGAAACAAAAATAAATATTCAGTGTTTTAAAAATAGATAAAATCAAATACAAGCACCTGCCTTGGAAACCAGGTTAGCAACTGAACAAACACAAAGGAAGAAGCCTATTGTCAGCAAATGCTTCTATCTGAAAAAGGCAGGTGGGAGATTTTAATACATGATACCTATATCATAAGTTGCTGAGAGGATTAAATGAGCTAATATAAATAAAATGCTTACCTAACAGAGGAAAAAATATAAATGGTCAATAAATATATGAAAAATGCTCAGCATCTCTGGCCATTAGAGAAATATAAATTGAAACAACCCTAAGATTCTATTTTACTCTAGAAAGAATGGCAATCATTAAGAAATCAAATGATAAATGCTGGCATGGCTGTAGTGAAAAAGGAACCCTCCTTCATTGTTGGTGGGAATGTAAATTAGTGCAACCATGATGTAAATCAGAATGGAGATTTCTCAAAGAATTGAAATTCTGTATGACCCAGCTATCCCCCTGCTAGGTATCTTCCTCAAAGAGCTTAAATCAAAATACTACAGTGATACATGCATATCAATGTTTATAGCAGCACATTTCATAATAGCTAAATCCTGAAAGCAGTCTGTGTATCCATCAACAGACAAGGGTAAAAGAAAATGTGGTATCTATATACAATGGAATACTACTCAGCTATAAAGAATGACACACTTGAGATACTTGTAGGAAAATGGAAAACACATTGAGTGAAATAAACCAGACATACAAGCTTAAATACCATATGGTATCTGTCATTTGAGTGTGGCAAAGCACAGTAAAAGAGAATAAAGGATGTATAGAAGAGGACAAGGGGGCAGACTGATCTCTTGCCATAGGGAAGAGGACCAAAGGAACAAGGGTAAGGAGTGAGGAGGAGGGAAAGAGGAAATAAGAATAAAGATATACCATGTACAGGAAACTAATAACCTCAATTAATGTAAACATTATTGAGCTAAGATTAATAATATCAACAAAAATGAAAATTGGGATAGGGGAGTTAGAGGGGAAGAAGGGGAAGGGGATTAAAAAAAAAGAAACAAACTGTAGCATATGAATGCAACCATTCTCCAAGATGATTGTAAACTGCTTGTACTGCAAACATATACTAATAAAATAAAAAAAAAAATAAGTGCTTAGAGCATGTTAGGGTTTATACATTGTGTCAACTTGAGAAGTCTAGCAGCTTAATTAAGTAAGGCAGCAACTCTACATCCTGGGGTGTAGAGCATAAGCAGTTACCTGGCCATTGTGTCAATTTGAGAAGGCCAAAAGTTTAGCTGAGAGACTCAGCAGGGAGCCAGGGTTCTTACTTTGTAAACATCCTCATCCTGTGCAAAGGAAGGCAAGGATGTTTGTGAATGCTACACCCACCCTGGGGGGGGGTGTCCTGTGTACTATATAAA